>JAPQRP010000029.1:5117700-5143502 GCA_037367295.1 Apogon hyalosoma
AACTATTCACCCCCCCAACACACACCCATGTCCGTGCGCTCCCCGCCTGCCTCACAGTTTCATTCTGCTGGCACACCTGGGTATTAATAGTGTAGGGGAGACCAGGGCAGTTGTAACATGGGTCACTTGTACCACTTGCAATTGCTTCAATCGGGAACAACTTTGGACTCACCTAATTCACTCTGCACGTGTTCAGTTTAGTCCTTAGTCCACATGGGAAGTGCCGTGAGGCAGAAATATCAAAATTTGTGAGGGAAAACATAATTTTGTTGTCAGTAATATTTGTTGCTCAAATTATTTTTGTGATTACATGGCTTGGTGTGTAGTTGGACTCATTAAATGTAGGTGTCACTTACATTTTACAGAATGATTTACCAATCTATTTTTATGTCACTACTCATAAAATACAGATTCACAGCTTTTTCAAAAGTTTGCGCTCCCCAGCATAAAAACTACCAAATCTACAACCCGTGGTTCCACGGGTCACATGCCAGTCTGATATAAGAATATTATACAGCGTTTTAAAGTAGCGTAAATTATCTTTGTGAGATAAACAAAGATTTATGCAACTGTTAATCCACATGTACACAATTATCTAATATAAGATTATTATATCCTGTGTAGATCAATGTTATTATTTCATATATCGGCTATCAGCCGATATATTGGGTATCTGCTTTTTTTTAGCCCCCCAATATCAATATCGGCCAGGCTCCATCGAGCATGTCTCATATTTCTATCAAGGAAAAGTTACATCGTGATATACATCGTTATCGTTTTATCGCCCAGCCCCATTTGAAAGTATTACATCTTGTATGAATTATGCAATATTACTACAGATAAAAATACAGAATACACAAGCATAAATGATGTACTGTGCATGAGCAGTCCTTGTTGTCACATGCCTCTCAATGTTCATAAATAATATGCTGGAGAAAGGGAGTGCTGTTTAACCCACATAGAAAGTGACTGGGCTAGTATTACCAGTATCGAAGGGAGGGAAGATTGTGTTCACGCTACATAAGTGGAGTGTGCAAACTCCAAGCAGCTAACCGATCATGGTGTGCTTTAACCAGCACTACACTCTGAACTTTACAGTCTCAATTATCATTCCAACACAGCAGGACCACGCCATCATTCCCCCCTACAGCCTGAGTCATTCACCTTTCAAGGTTCCTCCACTCCTAAGGGAAAACTGAGTTTCTGAAGGATATCCAGACTTGTTTGCATATGCTGCATTTCTCATATGCAAACACTATGAAAATCACAGCTGAGGTCAGGTTTGGCTTATTCTTACACTTATCATGCTTGAATGTGTTTCATGTCCATGGGAGTCATTGCAATTTGCAGTGTGGACCAGTGGGACCCGGTACTGTTGCCAAATTCTCAAGCTCAACATTATAAACCACAAACACCACAATTCCTAAGCTTAATGATACATTTCATTCAACACTGAAACCACTATTCATAAATGAAACTTTTAGTTTATACAGTCCATACGTGCATTTAAAACTATGGCAAATACAGACATCTTTCAGACGTTACTTATGAGGTACTAAGATACTTGAGGTAGGGTTAGCAATAAAACAGTATTTATCACCATATAATTTTTAATGTCTGTCATAATACATCGTACATTTCTATAACATTTTGTCATTTGGGTTTATTTCGTACTTCATAGTAGTAGTGTCAGTTAACATATATACTATTTAACTTTAATTTAATACACTTGAATATGTTGAGCATTTATAACTATTTTGAATTTGGAAGAGTTTCATACAAAGGAGAAAAAAAATAAGATAAATAAATAAATAAATAAATAAATAAATAAATAAATAAATATATATATAATGTAATTTCCTTCTTGTCATAAATGAGACACACTTTGTCTTATGAATAATTTATTATTATTATATACTTTAAACTACTATTTTAAAATGCCTACTCCTAGTAGTAGAATTTTTTTTTTTTTTTTACAAAATTCTAGCAAACTACAATGATCCTGTAAAGACCAAGTATGGCATTCCTCAGCTGTACTAAGAAAAGGTCAAACACTTGAGAGTGTTTAGAAAGAGACAAGAGTCAGTGTTGCTGAATTTAACAGGGTTGTGTCTGTTCTGTCTGTTCAAGTACATTAACCCTGATCTGTGAGAAAGAAAGCAGAGTGCCATTCTTCTCATGACCCCCTCCTCCCCTCCATCGTCTATCAACTCTCTGTCAGCCTGTGCTAAAGCTTACGTCCATTACTGCTTGCAGACCCATCTCTGGTCTAACAGACCCCATCCTGTACGGAACGTGGGGCAAATTAGTCCCGCTGTACCTCACAGCTTGCTGTCTGCTCCCTCCCATGCCTTTAGTCGCCCTCTCTCCCCTCTCCAGAAACCTAACACCCCCTGCCCTTCTGTTTATCCAGTCTTTTCAGGGTCACATTCCTCCCATACTCACCCTTTATCAGGGAGCGACGGCGAGCAAAGGAATTCCACAAATTTCTGTCCTTTATCCACTATGCTTCCCCCTTTACATCTTATACTGACCTGCTCTGCAGCTTTCCTTCCTGTTGTTCCCTCCCTCTTACTCCCATCACATCAGCAGGTCATATGCGCCTTCAGGGGTTTCATCACTTGGGGGACATCAGCATCACCTTGCCTGAGAAGCACACCCATGGCTGCAGAGACTGAAATGACCTAAAGGCTTTCAGTGTGTGTTTCCATGGTTCTTTAAAAATTTACTTGAGCATTACTTGCTCCAAAACTCAGCTCGTTTCTGCGCTCACTCATTAAATCGTTAAGTCCAAAAATGGGATAGCCACAGAGCCCTGTCCTGTCCCGCAGGCCAGTGAGGCTGGAGTCCAAAGTGCCAAGCCGTACAAGGTGCTTCTTGGAAATGGATGGATCTTACACTGTTTATGTTATTTACATCCCACAAAACCACGTTTTCCCCTCGGTGTACATTTGAAAGGGCATCTAATGTGTGTGGAATAGAAATGCTGTCATTGGAAGGGTTTGTGTGAATCGACAGGAGCGAGATGGAAGAGGGATTTTCACTGCATACCTGTGCTTTGCCAAATGGGTATTTCCTCGCTCTAAACAGACCTTTCCTATGTTAAACAACATTGGTGTAGACACTTGTCACTCAAACATGTCTGACCAATGGGGAAGCATCCGCCCACTGTGGGATGTTTGTGTCAAAATGTTATGCTTCAATCAAAAAAAAAAAAAAAAACTTAAAAACTTTTTTCACTTCAATGAAAAAACATGTTCAAATGCAATTTTTTGGGTCTCAGTTTTTTTGCTTTCAAACACTATTTTCTATGATTAAAATGATTTTTTTTCTTTAACTGAAGTGATTTTTTTATTATTGAAAATATTTTTTTGATTGAAGTGATATTTTTGGGATTTGGGATTTTTGGGAATAAAGACACAAATATCCTGCCCCTATATGGCCCAAATACAAAAAAAGATAACTTTGATCCAAAAAAAAAAATTTAATCAAAAAATAACTCACTTCAATCAAAAAACCTTTTCAATCAAAGGAAAAAGTGTTGAAATGCATTTTGGATCGCAAATTTTTTTTTTTTTGCATTAAAACACTTTTTCTTAGATTGAAAAGGTTTTTGTTTTTTGTTTTTTTTAACTGAAATTAAGTTTTTTTTATTGAAAAATTTTTTTTGGTTAAAGCAACTTTCCTTCTGATTAAATAAGAAACAAATCTACCTTCATATAACCCTGACATTTTTTTCTTCCTAAAATCCGTTTTAAAATATAAACAATAAACCCATTTCAAGTTATACTTTTGACAGTGTGCAGTGGTCTGTTAAAATAATGATGATGTGTAAGAGCCATGTATGGACTGGTATAGATAATACCCTTTACCTAAATTTGGATTTCAAACCAGATGTTATTTCGATACTCATTTTCAAGCCAGTCATGCAATGCCATAAAACCTCAATACAGACCTACCAAAACCTACAATGTTTTAGCACTGTTTCTGAGAAAAATATTGCCATTCCTATAAACTTTTTCTAAAGCAAAACTAAATCAAATGTAAATAAAGCACTTTGATGGAAGCATGGGTACTGACAAATTTGTGTAAAAACAGAAAAAATAAGTAAAAGGCAAGTATGTTGATGTCTGCCAGTCCAACTCATATGCTTGACACAGTTAAATCAGTGACACACTTCTAACTCCCCACTACCTCTCTCGAGAGTGGCACGAGGGCTAAAATTACTCAAACAACTATTCTAGGCTGACAAGTGCTGCTCTACATCGAAAAGAGAAAGAACTCCCATTTTGGACAGTCCCCTGTGGAAGATGACTGATACGGTAAGAGATGGATGTTGATCTGACATTGAGGTAAAACAGCATGCTTTGCCACTCAACACTGCCTTCCCCCTCCACATCTCAAGTTCATGGCTCAGATTCCTGCTGCCTCCCTGCCAAGTCCTCTATAATCCTGTAAGAATCAGAGTCTCCCTGACTGTCACTTTGGAACACCGCTCAGCTGTGAAAACATTCACTATCTACTCTGTTGAGACCCATTTACACTGAGATTAGGTGATCTGGTTACCTACATCATGAATTACAGATTAATTATATACTTGGTAGTAGGTGATGCATTAAGTCATCCACAATCCAGCCTTTGAAAAACTCTTATGAAACTTGACAGAGATACAATTAAAGGGTTTTTCTTAAAGGGAGTTAGCAGTTAAGAGTTAACAGTATCCTGTTAAACAGCAGCCTACATTAAAGAAGAGGAACCATTAAATAAATAACACAAGGAAGGAAGAAGGAAGGGAATCCAGTTTTAGAAACCAGCCTCATCACACAGACCAGAGTGTGGTTACAAACAGAGGAAGTAAAGTTGTAGCCAGGAATCTGAAAGGGGTGGAGGAGGAGGAATGAGGCGAGAGAAGGAAAATGGAGGAGCTACACAGCAACCTTTTTCAATCCTGGCTGTTTAGAAAGCAGGTCAACCTTAGTCTGTAAAACCGAGGTTGTCCATCCATTCGTCAGACTCCCTCTCATTCCATTCCACCTCAGCGACTTTCCCTGAGTTACTGTAAAACCTAGGAATCATGACAACTTCTTCAAAAGCATGACCATGTACAGTCAAATATGTGCGTCTCATTTCCGACTTCAGCTAACCACAAACCAGCTGTGCTGTGCTGATGGCCCCATTGGCAGGAACAGTAATAGAACCGTTAGGTCAATAACACTTGTACTCCCTCCAACTGCATCCCATAATATCTCAACTAGTCCAGGATTCGCCAAATCTGCAAACCCTCAGCTGTCCTCCTCAAGCTGTGGATATTGTTTTGCATTGGTATCACACTGGCTTTGGCTATTAATCTTTCTAAAAAGTGTATTTTTCTGTTGCAACAGATCTCTGTTACTATGGCACACTGTCCAATGATCTACAGACACTCATACATCATGCTGTGCCCGCAGGAACCAAAAAGTTACTGAGTCAGTCAAAAATGTTGAATACAAAATGTATTTAACATTTCCGCTGGCAAGGTTTTGCCACGGTGCACCGCTGTGGCAAAATCCTTGCTGCCACACCATACTTTTGATACAAAAAAATCATCACTGTCGCATTAGACTTATACATATGTATAATATACTGTATTTTAGGCCTACTATTTTCAATAAGAAGCCACATGCCCTCCATGCCCCTGTACAATTTTTACCCCTGTATTTTACCCCCCCCCAAGAATTATGCGCATGCTCTAAACCATCAGGCATGTGCAACCGCATTCTTTTCTATGTAAAAATCCGGTCATGAAGCCTGTCGTACTGAATTTACCCCATTTACCGTTTACTATAGTAAATTTCAATTTATTTGGATATTCAAAACTACACAGTTAATGGATGTAAAAATAATATGGGTGTAAAACCAGCACGCTGCTGTACCAAATTAATTCAAGTAGTGGGCATGTGTCAAAACACCAAAAGTACAAAAAAATAATACGGGGGTAAAAATTGTACATGACACTGAACCTTTCTGACGTAATCGGAAGATCAGCACGTGAAGGGATTTTTCTTCTACACTGAGCGGCTGCTACAACGAAAGGTGAATGTTTCAAATAAAATCATCATTGTGTTAATCTGTGGATTGAACAATGATAGCTGGGCCACCACCAGCAGAGTTTCCATACAGGAGAGGTCTAATGAGAAACCAAGAAGAATTAAGTGCATGGACAAAATCTGTGTACTAGGCTATAATCATTGAGTGTATCATGACTAAAAAAATAGTATTTTGGTAATTAAATGTTATTATTCAATTATTAAATGCTGTTGCACTATAGAAATTTTCTTCCCTTAAAAATGCGGAACAGGAACCACCCCCCCATGACAAACCAATAGATCAATTCCACAAGAAACACTGAATGCATTACAGCCTCACACATCATCTACCCTCATCCCCTCCTTTTTCTGAAAGTCAGAAGGGTGGTGCAAGAAGAAGAAACAGGGAGGAAAGAGGAAATGACAAACTGAGAAAACTATTTTGCCATTTGTGGAACTTGTGCTGAGCCCTTTCAAGGAGAAGGTGGTGCATTTTCTTGAGCGCATGCTGAGTGGCTCTGAGGACTAAGAAATAAATTAGGCCCTGGGTGGAAAATAACCGCACTGCATGACAGATCCACATCACTTTCCACATTACTTTTCACATTCCTGCCCAGACCTAGATCCAGTAGCACTTTTAAATGTTGAGCCAGGCAATGCCACCTACCATTACCAATGACAGGCCTCTACAGGACCTATTAAAAGGTTTGTGCATTATTTAGTGGTATAACGGTGAGGTTGCAGATTTCATCCAACTGAATACCCTTCCTCTACCCCCTCCCCTACAGCGGTCACTAAAAAAGAAAAGTGAAAGCCTTGATTACAGCCAGTATTTGGTTTATCCGATCTTGAGTTTTTGGTCAAGATGATAATGACACCAAGTCTGCAGTAACATAAGCCATTTTTACACAGAGATCCCAGAAAAAAGATGAGACGGTGATCCCACCTTTTTGCCACCACTGACTGATTTACAGTCAAGCCAAAGAAGTAACAGAGGAGACCGCCTGGACTTTTACATCTCCGTTCCAGAATCAAAGGGGCAGTGACGCAGCACAGTGTTTAGTGTGATGTATAACTTGTGCATTGAAAATACCCCGAGCATAGCAGTGTTGGCTCTCAAAACAACAATGGAGGACAAACAGAGCCATAAATGTTAGTATGGCTAGAGTCCTCCGCCCAACAACAGCTCATGGATCTCGGCGTCTCCCCAGTTTGACATCTTTCTGGTCATGTTGATATGTTTGTTTACTCTACACCACCACTGCTCATTTTTAAATCCCCCCGGTGCGGAGGTCACACGCAATACGTCATCAGAATGTCACACCTTTGTTGCAGAACGAGAGGTTTTCCTTTTACATAGCGTTCCAGAATCATGATTCCACCTTTATCATGGCTCTGTTACTATCTCCAGAGGTGTTACAGAGCTGTGACAGAGATGGGACTAAATGATCCCAACATTTTGTTTACAAAGACGTCATTCTGGAATGAAGGTGAAATATTCCCGGAACAGAAGTGCTGTGTAAAAAGAGCTATAGTGAACTTCATGGAGAAGACTCACTCCCTCTGTACTCACTGAGCCTTCAAGATAAGTCAAATAATTTCCTGTAAACCCTTGGTTGTTTTAGATGCTATGCATTGCTGGTCTGATAAGCAGATCGTTAAGGTCAAAGAACATATTTCATGTTTTACATTCAACCCAATCAACTTTCTGATTACACCAATAAATGAACAACTGACTGGTTATTTGACAAACTACAGCAGATATTACACAGTACCAGTTAGCCCTTTCACTAAATTCTTTCAGACAGTATCAACCAGTAGATAAATAGATAGATGGTTACATAAGCCTTTCAGCAGACGCTGTAAGAATGCAGAAGGGAGTTAAGATACACATTTGTTTGCCAGCAATATGTCTTTACAAAAGAATACAGCGGAATGTGCGCTGGCAATGCTTGGCCATCATTTATAACAAAAGCTGTAACTCTACATGTACTGCTATGTTCTTGTAATATTAATCACCAGACAGCACCTGCTTCATTGTCCTGGATTACTTTATGGCCCTTCAACCTTATCTGTACCAAGGACACTCCTTTCAATGCGAAAGCAACCCACTCAGACAATGCAAGCTGGATAATTTTCCTGACTCATCATCAAATAATGTATCTGACAGAGTCATATGTGAGTTTGACTCAAGTTGAGGTATATTTGGGTTGACTTGAGATTAAAATGTCCCACGGAAGTCAGAGGACAGACATGAGCTTCAAAGCACATTTCAAAGGTCACCGTAAGAAGGTGGGTATAAAGTGCCTGTGGTGAAATTTGTTGAGCAATTTCCAAAGTATTACCCATTCTCGCTATATGGTCAGATACCAGGTGCACAGTTCACACATACCCAGCCGCCAACAGCCTATTTTACACTTGACCACAAAAATAAGTCTCTAAGCTCCAGTAAAAATGCATAGCCTAGAGTATTGAAAAGATCTATGATAACTTTGCAGAACATTTATTAGAATCAGATGAAGGGAGGTGTGTAGCCAGATGCTTGTTTCAGCTTAATTTAGCTGAACTGAAGGTTAGATCATTAAACTGGCATTCCAGAGCAGACAATACTATGGGCACTTACCTCTGATCTAACATTACCTCATCATTTACACTGCAAAACAGAAAGTAGTTTTATCTAGTAGCTACTATTCCAAAACCACCTATCACAAGAGTTGGGTGGTGGTGGGGATATGGGGGGTCAAAGTCTGTCCTTCAAAATTACAGATTTGTACAAGCCCTTTTTGTGTGTAGTGCAAGCCAGAGCACAGCCATTTCCTGGCATTGTCCAGTTCTATTGAAACCTTACAGGTGTGAGCTGTGAGGATGGAGGAAAGGATGGGGTGGTGGCAAAAAAACAAAACAAAACATACAAGCAGAGGAAAGGACGGAAGCAGAGGAAAGTTAAGACAGATAAGGAACAGAGGTTACTAAGAAAGGTCTATTGAGGAGACTAAGACAACGAGGAAATGTAAGAGCAGTACTGAAAGGAAGCGGGAAACCCACAACAGACACTACTGCAAATTTATACTTTGAGTTCTGTTGGTTCAACTAGTCTGACTGCTGCAACCTAATAATGCCATTTGTCAAGTGCAAAAATATGTTTGGATAGGCCAAAAACAGATGAGAAAAAAGTAGCCATTTGAAAAGCCTGGATTTAAGACTGCATACTGAGAAATGGCATGATCAGCTCTACCACGTTTAATGGAGAATCTTAATCTCCCTCTGACTGGAATGTTTTGCACACATGAATGAATCTCAGCTGACTGGGCCTTGTAGGAAACTAGGCTAGGATGTGCTTGATACTTGACTGCCTTATCAATCACAGACAAAACAAGCTGAACATGGAAATGCATGGTTGATGAACTCAAAAAGGAAACATATGGTTGAATCTTTATCATGATGCAAGTAAGGCAACCACCAAGCATAGTTGTGAAAAAGCTTTGAATTCTGTGGATATTTGTAAAATTGTTGCAAATATATTTTCCCTTAATAAACTAATCTACTGAATTGGGTACAGGTACTGCTACTTTCTCATAGTTTTTCTCACCTCTTCCAACCTGTGCTATATGCATCTTGTTTATTCAGGGTGACTGAAAGACACCCTATGAAAAGAGCAATTGATGCCTTGATTTAAACAACTGAGGCCTCAACAATAAGGGTTTCCTAGAGCAAATAAAACACCAAGTTAGACTAGCAAATGTCGTAACTTACTGCCTAAATCAGGCCAGTAATTAAAAAAAAATAATAACACCTTGGTCTTCAGCTCTGGACTGAACAAAAGACTGCAGCTATATGGGCTAGCTAACATTAGCTTACCGGTAAGCCTAAATTAAGATCAAGTTAAGCCTATTCTGCTTCCTTCTCATCTCTGATGGTTCAGCTGCATTTCAATTATCCTGGAAAAAGTCATGGTGTTTGAGGATGTAGGTGAACCTTCATATTTTCCTGCAGACTTTGTCTCGAGTTTCTGAAAAGTAAAAACACTGCAGTGCAATAAAATGAGTTGCGGACAAACTCTCAAGGACATGACAATTAACTTTATTTGATAACCACCAATAAAACAATTTGTATAGGGTGAAGTAAAACCTAACATCTTACCAGTGGATTTCTGACCCATAGACCTGAGAGGGCGAGGAGAAAAAAACTGCAACCTACTAAACTGTGTCACACTGCTGCTGGAGTCCTTTTTTGCAGGTACAGCAAGAGGCCTGCAAGTAATCTGCTTCAGCCAGGGCAGCCTTCCTCCAATGAAATCTAAACATCCACAGGCATATTCACTCACACTGCATCATTTTGAGAAGATTGAACAGCTTCATACACTAGCTCCCAGACCACATTTCAAGATATCTGTGTTTAATTTTGCCCAGCCTTAAAGTACATAACTCTCCCAGAAGGCCTCCAGTATGGACATTGCTGACACACGAATGATGGAATGTAATGATCTCTGCAGGGGGTCCACAACAACACTGAAGGTAGTAGTAAGTGAGAAGAATTGGCCTCCAGAGATGTTGCTGTGCAACGGATTACCAGAGTTTAATGTATGACTCAGATGCAATAACAGGATATGACATACCAACAATCTCCTAATATGACCCTTTATGGTTAGACCTGAACCAATGCATCTTGCTCGAGCAGTATCATATAGATAGGTCTAGTATTGCTCCAACACTGGTATGCATAGTCACAGCTGCAAGTGACTATACACACATGCGCATGTGTTTGTATAGCTACTGTAACAGTGGTTTCCCCAGTGTATGCATGAGAGTCAAAACACTTTATTTGGTGAGCTCAAACTGGAGCTTAACAGCTTTTTGGCAGAAGACAACAGAACCCTGATGTGTGTTCCTGATTACTACAAGTGTGTGTAAAAAAAGGCGGTGATCTCACTCACTTTGAGACCCCTCACACATCCAGCATTAAGAAGCAGGTTTGAGTGGATGAGGGCCAGAGCTGTAAGCACTCCACAGACCAGTCCAACTTAAAGATTAGATCTTGCAAAAATCATTGCAAAGACTGAGCCATGCAACTTGCCACACTCCAGACAAGAAAGGTGTGCGAGCATACCAGAGACTGTTTGCTTCCCACAGTGCAAACACAATGATGTGCCGTCGAACAGAACAAACACAAATTGCACTGACAAAGCTCAACACTTGTGCAGAGGCACAGTAACAAAGCAGAGTAAGGCAAGATGAAAATTTTAAAACTTCAGAGCCAAGAAAAAATGTGAGATTTCTGAAACCGCTGCCAGAGACTGGTGGGAATGAATAACTGTAGCTCCAACAAGTGCATTTACATAGGAGTGAATGTCTAACAGTTGAACAAAATTTCATGAGGGCCAAGTGGAAAGGGAAAACATACAGTAATTTAAAAAATGTATTTTGTTATTTATTATATAATAGTGTTGTTCTGTTTCAAATAGCAATTACTTATCCATCTCAGAATAGGGAATCTCTCCTAAGTTCCTGTAATAAACGCATACATTTTTGCTGCCAATCACTTCATTTGAGACACCCCCACACACACACACACACACACACACACATTCCCACTCAGAAAAGTGTGTCAGAAATCTACTTCAGGCCAATTTTCCCATACAGCTTTGATTTTTTTGGACAGCACAACAGTTTTTTTTTCTTCAAAAATACAATGTGCATTTGACATGAAAAATTACTCTTATATTACTCCAAGGCTTCTACCAAATTAATTGCTAACACCAACTTCCATATCTACCTTTTCCAAACTTAGGGTTGGGACCCAATATGGGTTAGAAAACCATGGGTTTTTATTGACAATAATGGTATGGGAGTTCATTTCACAAATGAAAATAAGAGTAGTTTATAAACAAGAACATAGGCAACAGATTAAGTGATCTGACAGCAAGAAAGTCAATCATGTTTGCTTATATCAGCATTTGAACTGTTTGTTTGCCAACGGTGTTTCTACCTGTAGTGAAGATTTCACGAGTCTATCCGTGATTTAAATTCTGACACTGGCAGACTTGACCGTGTAAGTCATGCAAGGAGTTCTGCATGTTTTGGTCCCGATGAGTTGTAAAAGTTTGTGAACCGTTTATCTACTTTGTAAATATGTAAGAAAAGGGTCCATAGCGAAGGTCTCAACTGTTGCGTGTCAGAGTAAGTTAAGTGGAGAAACTAGAGCTCAGATGGGCAGATGATATGGTTCAGTGAGGCTGAGATTCAGGAGAACGGCGCGTTTTTCCCCCTCTGTCCACCGGTGAACGAGTGACGTCATGTCGCCAGACAGACATATTACTGACCACACACAGCGTCTGCTCCGACCACTACAAGCCGAAAAGTTCAACCACAAACTAATAATACACTTCCCGGTGTGCACGACAGAGACGGTGCACATGACGCCTAAATTCACTTTACTTTGATTTCCATCCCAGTTGCGTTCAAGCTCCTTGCGGGCCCCCGTTTTTCAGTGCGACTCATTCAACCGAATCACTTCCTGGATCTACCGTTACAGCTTTTAGTTCGCCTCACGCCAGCTGCCGCAGAACTTGACGATTCTACACACACACACACAGCGGACTCAAACGTGTCTATTAAAGTTGAAACAATAGTAGAAGTTTCTGGCTACCGAAAAAGTTCGAAAGAACCCCAGTATAAATCTGTTGAGTCTGGTTCAGAAGCTCACACTCCTCTTTGCTCCACCCAGCGCAGTTTGCTGCTTAAGTTGTAGCCGTAAACTAGCACCGGAGCTTCCTGGTTCACTGCACTTGCTGGAGTGACGGGACATTGAATGAAGCGTGATAGCTTACACACACAGAGCATGGCAGCCATAAAATGTTCAAGTTGAGGATTTTACCTGCTTTTTCGGGTGCAGGACGCTTTTGAAAGGATGGCTAACGACAACCGGACGGTTCAGTCAGCGTCTCTGTGGGTCAAACGTCTTCTTCTGTTCAACAGCAGCTCCGCAGAGTTCAGGCTAAACTACAGTGCTCGCTTCCTCCCTCTCTTTCTCCACTTCAGTCTCTCTTTCTATCTTTTTTTTTTCTCAACCCTCTTTCTTCTGCCCTCCCTCTTCCACTGAGTGCTGACTGGTTCGCGTAATTTCAGTCAGTGAGCAGCCAGCCGGAGCCGGGGTGCGGTCCAGGCAGAGGCGGGTCCCCTTCCGAATCTGCCCGCCTCCCGATCAATAGGAAATCCGCATTCATAATCTGCACCCTTTAGGCCAATCATATTCTCCCTAAAGCAGAGGGGCGACAAGCCTATGGGCGGGGCCAAAAACTGAACTTGAAAGAGTTGAGAGCAGAGGGAGGGGTCCAGCTGAGGCCGTATTTAATGTGAGAGGTATGTGCATACTAAGGAGTTTTATGACCATATAAGTAGCCAACCAGTCACTTTCAGGATGGACTGCATCATCCAGGGTCTTCGTGTGTCAACAGGTCTTGTCTGACCGCTATCTATCATGGAAACATGTAACAGTCTGTAACCATCCCTACTATCTATATTTCTGTTGTAAAACTTAAGTTATCAGACAAATCCTGCACACAGGCCTATCTGAAGTATTCTAAAATGAGTTGTGTATGTTTGGCCCATGACACTAGACAGATTTATATTTTCTGATTAGTTTATATCAGTAAAAAAAATTACCTACATGTACTGCCTGTATTCTTGAACACATTTTTATTAAGGTTTCTTTGTTTAAAATAAACCAGAATGCCATTTCATAGAAAAGAAGATAAAGAGGTCTGAAAAAGTTTACAGTTTTGTGATTTATTCTCACAGGTTCCCATCAATAAAACAGGTTAAACTTAGATTCATGACCAGACATGTTAACACAGTCTGGGAACCGCTGCAGGTAAAAATCTAATTGATGTGCGGTAAAGAAAATACTTTTACAGTCCTCTAAACACTCCTGGGATTTGTTTACTTTGGCATTTCATAACTGACTTGTTAGCCTTGGTGATGAGAAGGAGATAAACAGACAGTACTTTTATGTACAGACAGCTGACGAATTAAAGGAGAAATCTATTAGAGGAGTATTTAAAGGTGATTTTGCCCCCTTCCATAAGGACGGAAGAGTGATTGTTTTGTGGATGTGAATTATATCTTATGGCCTCCACTGCGCTGCACCACTGTACCATCATCGAAACAGCAATGTCTTCTAGAGTTCATTCCTTTAGTAGAGTTCAGAGACTTGCAGAATCAGTGTTGAAGGGTACTGATTGAATATGTTTTGTCAGGGACATCAAAGTGAGTATCACTTGAAAAAAGGGAAATGATAAGTCTGATGTCATCTGGGTTTTTTTTTTGTTTTTTTTTTTTGTTTTTGAATTCTAAGCAATTGCTATCATAGCTACATCAAAAGCAGCTGAGGAAATACACTGAGAGTGAAATATTTACCAGCAATCAGGGTAAATGAGGATTAAAATACGATAAGATTTCAAACTATGCCCCTGTCAAAGATTATTATTACTACAGATACATGTGTACAGTAGTTTATAATTATGATAAAATCAGGAGCTGGGGCATGGAGGAAGACATCCCTGCTTCTAATAGCATATGGTTGCCTATTTACCTATAAAAAAAAGTTATCACCTGTATGTAGGTCCAAACAGATGCAAAGCAGCAGATATCAAGAAAATAAGCGATCAATTTTAAAAAATCAGGGATAAAATGAGAGTAATATTAGTATAAAATAAGAAAAGGAAGCAGAGCCAGAAACCTGACAAAAAATAAATAAATAAAATGTGTGAGATGATGGATGTTGAGATGAAAGTTGTGCAGTGCCACTGCCAAAGTCTACACAGAAGAATGGAACAGTACAGTGTGAACCTGTTTACCTCAAATACTCCCCTGGGATTCAGATTGGGTGATGTGAGCCCTTTTTTTTTTCTTTTTTCTTTTCCTGAGTGGAACCGAAGGCTCAGGGCCAAGACACATGCCAAAACCAGCAGGGAGGTATTAGCAATGGAAAACAAATATTTCTCACTTTCTCTGTGTGAAATATTGATTTACAGAATTAGCAGTACTGAGGTCAACCGATGATATTGATGATGCTGAAGGAGTATGCAGCAGAGGATGGTGACCAGGGATAAACAACTTTGGCTCTGCAATGCAATCAAATTAAACAATTGCACATTCAGCACAACATACAAGGAACCTCCTATACTGTTTTACAAGAAGTCACATTATATTTTAAACCAATGTCAGGTATGGCAAGCATCTGCAGACAAACATAGGAAAACCACATTTTTTGTACAATGTGTGATTTATGCTCGCTATGTGTCATTATGAAAGGAATGTGTCCGTGTGTTTTCCTATATGTTTAACAGCTGGGCATCACACGTAACCTATGTAGAGGACAACACTGAACATTCAGCAGACTTGGAAAAATCAATAAATCTCATAACCCCCCCACCCCCTCTCTCTCTCAGGCATGGATGGGAAATATCTGAAATTTCAGCTGAGAGGTTAAAGGTCATAGAGTCCCTTTTAACTTGAGCAGGACCAGATGCGGAGAGAGCAATAGTGGGAGAATATGGTGTAAAAAAAATAAAATAAAATGAAAAAAAAATGAAGAAGAATTTTGGTGGGTTTGCTCATTACACTCTTACACAACAGGGGTATGAGATGCAAAACAAACAAAATAGAAAACTGACAAAAATGCTGGATTAAAATTCAGCACAGGCATGAATTACCAAATATGGACACTTCTGACCTCACTGCCTCCCTCCCCTTTCTCCTGCTTTCTTTTTCACTGTGACCTAGTCTCTCTCTCTCTCTCTCTCTTTTCCCCTTCAGTTGGTTGTAATAGCAGCAGGGTGTGTCTGTAATTCAGGGTGTGTAAAGCCATTATATCATCCAGTCAGAAAGAAAAGGACCCATTCAGTGACACAGTGCGAAAAGGGTGCCATGTTAACTCACCGACCACTCTCTCTTTGAAATTATTACTTGTGTGAAGTCATGTGTGTGGGCATTCATACATGCTTGTCTGCTCACACATCCATGCACACATACATATTTATACAGATCTGTGTCAGATCTGATGGGTGTTAACGCTCATATCTGACCTACTGCTGATTGCCTAACTGGAATCTCTTACCTAACCTTACCTCACCACGCAGACAGAAAATTCAACAAGCACTGTTCAAATGTAAACCCAGAGTAAACAGATTGCCTTTCAGTCCAGAAACGAATTTCTTATTTTTTTTTTGTTCCACATCAGTCCCAGTTACATGCAAGCCCATGCCAAGACTAATTATGCAACATGCTTGTCTTTGTTCCACACATTTAAAAGATCATAAGAATCATTAAGAGTAACTGTAAGTTTTAAAATACACAATAAACAGAGGGCAACAGTGGCTACAACATAGAGTGGCTGTTTATTCTGACTTCACAGGCTTTCCTCTGTCCTTTCCTTAGTAATCAGTACACAGGAAGGGGTGATAAGGCACATGTTGACTCACAAAACTCAGGAATGTGGAGTAAAGGGAAACTACACAAAGCCTTCCCTCTTTTGTGAAAGTGTCTCTTTGCTTCTTCACACTCACTTGACAACATCTCTAACTGAAATTTGTCAATATGATATTGTAAAGTCATTTGTATCTTGAATTGAGACAAGATGGCGCAAGATAAACAGCAACAGTGGTACCTTTGTCTATACCAGGGCTGGTATTTGTCTGGAACAGAATTTAGAACTAACAAGGTGGAAGGCAGCATGTGTTTAAAATATAAATACGGCTATGTATTTACTATAAACAGAGAAAACTCTTGGACTGTGCCAGATCGGTCTGTTGTTACAGCTCTCCCACACATATACCAACTTCAGCACATAAACCACAAGTCTGCAAGCTCCCAGCAGCCATGCACCTCACACAGAAACACACTCAGCAAAGGCATTTTGGCCCAGTGACAGTCGGATTTCTTTCCAAACAAACACACGGTAAAGAGTTTAATAATCTGAGAGAAAAGCTGGTATATTTGGATAGAGTCACTGGAAGAATTCAGCAACTCCTGCCTCTTGGTCCGTTTGTTCAGCAGCCGCTGGCTTCCCCTGCCTTTTTTTTTGCCTTATATGGTCACAAGAGTGGTTGAGTAAAAGAGAGAGACAGCGGGAGCGAGGATGGAGGTGTGGTCTATTGTTTTTGGCGGAAGAGGTGTAGGGTTACGTGCTGCTCTTGAACCTTTGGAGCCTGTCGTCATCTCTTAGTCACCTCTTTCCTCTGTCTAGAGCCAGACAAAGAGGGTGAATAGACAACATGGGGAGTCATGTGTGGAGAAGGAGAGGGGCTTGATTCCTGACACCAAGAGATTATTAAGAGGCAAAGATAGAAGCAGAATGAGGCCTTAAAAGGCCCATCATTACTAAGCATGCTGTTATACAGATCCCAGACATCACAAAAGTATGTAGGAATGTCTTCCATCCCGGAATACAGTTATTGCATGCATACATCTGGACATCTTACTGATCCAGGCTTTTTGATTCAATCACACCTGCTTATGTAATGCCAGTGGAATTCCCCCTATTCAAAAACCACTGGATCTCAGTTGCTACTGAGCGACCCCACATAACAGCTCTGCATGAATGCATCCCGGGGCTTCATTTCCAGTGATCTAATCTGAGACTGCATCACTAAAAGTGCAGATGGAACATGTCAAATGATGCACACTTAATAAGCAGTCTGGAGGCCCTCATCACTATTCTGTCAGCTGTGGGTTCTGTAATAACATACATGAGGAGGGCAGGCAGGGCAAGGGTGGGAATGTTTTTCAGTTTGTGAGATATGAGAGGAGCAGATGATGGAATGATGATTGGAAGGGCTCTACTGTCTCCTCAACAGCTCAGCCTCATTTGACCCCGTTTAGAGTATATGTAGCACGTGATCACATAGAAAAGACTTAATTCTACAAGTCCTTGCATGTAAGGTGTACTCACATCAACAAGTACTAATGAAGTACCAATACAAAATAATAATACTTCATGATGTGATGTCAACATGCAGTTACAGTATTGAGGTAAAAGCATCAGTTTGTTCCCTCAGACTTATGTATGACATGAAATTTTCATTAGTGAAGTATCAGTGTAGTTGCAGCACGTTACTGACATAGCTTCTGGAGGTAAAAGTGGCTTGAACTTCTTTCTCTCCAGTTTTATGTACAAGGACACCAGATAAAGTGAGGACTAAACACACGATTAATGTGAGACAAAGGAAAATAAAGAAAAAATAAAGCTCTAATACACAAATCTGTTCAACCATGTGAGAATTTTGGGTTGAAAAGTCCCTGTTTGGTGGAAACCTCTGCAATGTGAGCCTGACTACACAACACTGCTGCTTGTATTGTCAGAAGGCTGAAAAGCCTTGTCAGCACTGGTTTAATTTTTAACAATGTTTTGGATTTTTTTTTTTTTTTTAAACTTGCTATTATCCATTAAGTCACTTAAAAGTACCAGTTAAAGCTGTCAAAAAAATTCAGTTTTGTAGGTGTGGTATTTTCCCCTTAAATGTAGAAGTATAAAGTGGCATACAATAGTACGTCAAATTTGCATTTAAGAGCAACACTTCATTAACGGTACTTTTTCTCCTTCATGCAGATGTCTCTTCTATAGAAGACACATCACAATGAAATAATTAAAACAGTGAAAACCCATATAACATTTAAGACAAAGTACATTTAAACAGGTTGTAGAAGGGAGGTGCTAATGATCTCACCTTGCTATATGTGACACTGTTAATCATTACAACGCGCAGTGATAACTACAAACCACACCAACCATGGCAACTCATAATAAAGCAGATAACCTCAGAAGTGTTCATATGCTGCTGCTTAAACGCCTGGAATCATATGTTCTAGTGGTTTGAAGCCACCCACGTGGTGTGTAATTACTGAATAAAGGAGACTGGTACAGGTATTTGGCAGTTTTTTTCTCTCAGGTGTGAGACTGAAGATATTATCAAGTAGAGGTTAGAGAGACAGGCAAAGAGGGCAGATAGTTAATCCAAGGGGATGACAGAAGAGAATTTACAGAGCAGCAATGACAGAAGGGTGGAGTATAGGCGTTTTTTTAACAACCTCAGTTCACTGATGAGAGGGTTGTGACACAATGTTCAGCTCAGAGGACAAAGAGATGATAACATATTACTCATACTTATGGGGAAATATTATAAAAACTTAGAATTAAACAAGTTACTGGTTTATATATCTCGTCATTTCCAACAGAAGTAACCCTCACTATTGTGTGTTTGCTCCTGGAGAATTCTGTTGGGTTTCTGTAAATTACAGTCTGGTTTTGACCGGCTCTATATGTAAAGTATCATGAGATAACTTCTGTTATGATTTGGCACTATATAAATAAAATTTGATTTATCAAAACAGCTAAGACAGGGAACGTACATAACTTCAGTGTTGCATCAGTGTCATTAGGGACAACACCACTCCAAGTCTTTCTCAATCACAAAGAAAAAAAAAAAAACCCAAAACCAATTCAACACTAAATAAATTCAAGACAAACAAAATTCAGATCATTTTCACTTTCTTTTATTTACTTCATTTGGTCATGTCACATATGTAGAGTCCATTTCAGTCAAAAACTAAATCAAACTCTTTTGCAATTTCCATTTGACTTTAAGATTCACAGTCATGACCAGAGATACACCACATACACCAAAACAAGCATACACAGAATCACACACAGACGCACTTAATCCTTTCTCACATTATTAGGCATAATGGTGTAAAAATGACCATGTGGCTTTGTGATAGTAGAGAAATGCCACCTTCTTGTGGACAAAAGCAGGAACTACAACTAACACTGTCAAACTTCATTCAGTATTGTCAGGTTAAGTTAAACCATCCTCCTCTGCCCCACTAAAACTAGACATGTTCATCCCTTGTGATACATTACAATTGCAGGACAGAATATTTTCCATTCTACAGACTTTTACAGCACATTGATACATGCCAGCTCTGCAACTCTAGTAGTATGAAAACGACTTGTAATATTTAACAAAAAAACCCCAAAAACAAAACTGAACAGAACTGCTGAAAAAAGGAGCATGGCATAATCCATACAGTTAATGGAAGCTCACACCCATCACTGGACAAAAGAAACAGAAGGACAAACCGATTGAAGCAGTAATGCACAGCAGAAGCAGTATGTCTAGGGATGGGTGTGAGCATTTGAGTGTGTAACAAGTCAGACAGCGGCAAAGTTTTGTTTATTCATCAGTCCGCTGTTGCTCAACAGACTCAAAATGGCGGTAGTGAAGGGCTGAATGCCAATTGTGACAGAACAGGATATAAAACAGCACCAAAGTGGTGGTAAACGGCAGGGGACGGGTCTGTTGGTTTATTTTCCGATGACTTTGCTGACAAATGAGTCCAGTTCATCATCATCTTTGATCCCCACAAAATGGCCGACGACATCACCTCCTCGCATGCCAATTACCGTTGGAACAGCTGAAACCTGTAAATAGAGCAGGTCCCATTACAAGAGAGATAATATAATAACTCAATCATTTAATACATGTAAAGTACTTCAATCAAAGCGCTTATCTCACCCCATATTCAAGAGCCAGGTCTGTGTGATCATCTATGTCAACTTTCGCCATGGCAACACGGCCTTTCTGTTTCCTAACAGCCTTCTCCAATCTTGGCCCAAGGATTTTACAGGGACCACACCACCTGAAACAACACAATGAGAGGTCCTCCATGTATAAGTTAATTATAAACAGGACCCCTAAAGCAACCACACAACCCTGCCTCCTGCAGAGTTCTCTGAAACCTGAGGATTAAAGGTCCAGTGTGTAAGACTTACAAGGATTTAGGATATTACTGCAGAATTAAGAATATGAAAATAAGAATTATGTTTTGGTTACCTCAGAGTAAGTTTAAATCTATAGAGAGAGCAGGTCACCTTTCACAGAATGCAGCACATTTCTATAGTAGCACCAAATGGACTTCCTCTTCCTTTGTTTTATTACTCCTCGGCCAACTCTGGCTAGAGGGGTATTGAAATTGTTGTCGTCTGTCTGTACATTTAATGACGTAGTCACATTAGCTGAAGAATGCATTGAGATATCTGCACCAGATTGATACTGTGGATGCATCTTGGCATGGAGCAGAAGCCTATTGAAAATAGGTCACCTTGACCTATTTTTTCAAGGTCAAATGGCAACATGTTTTTTCAGTGATGTAATTGCAATATTTGGCTGAGGGGTATTAAAAGTGCACGTTATGTTAACATGTGGCATCCAGCGTTAAGGTACATTACCATCATTGACTGTTTTTTGAGTGTGGACTACAACTAATATGCCCTTAACAAAAAAGAACTTGAACAGGCAAAATAAGCAGACTCCAACAAGGGCATTTTATTATTATTAAGTGGATACCATAGGGGCAGAAGAATGGTTTAAATCTGTTGTATTCTGCAACTTCATTAAGCATCAGTAAATGTCAGATAGTGAACAAACATTAAAAGAAAATGTTATAATAAATATGGGAGTTCAATCCTTTTTATATGGCATATCTAATTCAGTTAAATGTTGGAGATTGCAAAATTGTTATATTGTACAATTACTTATGGGTAAAAGTTTACTTACAATGTAACATTCATTTTGTGTCTATGTTTTTCCCGAGCTGGAATGACTTTTTGGATATTTCTCAATGACTTGGGTCAGCAAAGATGAGTATGGGTGAAACCCTATCAAGTGTAGGATGGCTCGCAAGGACCTACATATCTCTTTATTTGGCAGATATGCATTTAAATTTTGAGTATTACTTTTGACTGGCCCACTTGTTTGGACTTTCACCACCTATCTGCTAATCACATCACAGCGAGCTGTTCTACATAACCATGGTTTGCCATACTTGGCTGAGATGATTAGGCCATGATGGGTGGACATGTTGGACAAGAATGACTCATCTCAAAAGCAGTACATTTCATACACAATTATTTTTGCAGTATGCAACTATCATCAAGTTAGTGTCATTTCCAATCAAAATGCCTGTTGTGCAATTACTGAAACTGGCAATGTAATGTTCTTCTTCACTGCTTTTTAATGGTTATTCAGCAGAGCATTACCATTTGCCAGAGTATGTTAAAGTTAACCTTATATTCATTATCTGCTGCATTATTCAGTAACTTTATACAATACTTATACTTCAACACAAATATTTTACCTGTTTTGGGTGTACATCCAGGTACTTTCACTACACTGCATTTTGACCAACACTATGAATGCACTTTCATCCTCAAATAGTGATGATGAACTGTGAGTGTGGAAGTACATGATTTTCAGTGCAGGAAATTCAAGTAGATGTAATTTCGCAGTGTGTGGGATCTATATATATATATATCTATATCTATATCTATATATATATATGCAGACATATTCAAATATGGTCTGCATCAGCCTGAATTAATGATAGCTATCTGCAGACAAGAAGTCATTTCACCAAAGCCAATTATTATTCTAATATTTAATATATTAAAGGCCGTTTCATACATTTGTGGGGTTGAATTTGTGCTCATTCCAAGACATTATAAATCAAATAGTAAAATGTTGCACATGCAGCCAGGGTCTTATCCAAGGTCAGAGCAAATCAATATTGAGTTATAACAGTGAGGGTGCCATGACAATTTTTAACATCCAATTTGGCGTGTTCTAGGTTGCCTGGTAGTCAACAACAGTCCTCTCCTGTCCTGTCTGGACTAATTGTCCCTGTATCTCACTGTCATGTTCTATCAAGCATCAATAACAAGTTGAATTTGCAAGGTTGTCAGGTTCTGCTGCTATTAGAGTCCTATGGTCTTGATGCAGGAGATCAATCTCCCAATAAAAGTGGGTGGTACTTTCACTGGAGGATAACTCAACTCACTGAATGAAAGTCCATATATGACTTCCTATCAGTGCTCAATAGTAGCTATATTGATATCTCTAACCATTTCCATGTAATAAGCCATCAAAATATGGACCATTATAAGTAAATGCAAAATCAAAAGGCAAAATTCATCAAAAATCTCAAAACTGTGAACAGACTTCATAGACATTGTTTCAAGGAAGCTACATATAAAATTTGAAACTAATCCAACCAGTAGTTTCATCAGTGAAGATGTTTGAAGAAATTGCTAAAGATGATGCCAACGAAGGCAACGCCAGACACAGCACCTTCACAACAGCTCATGGCCCATCGGTCAATGAGATAAATACAGTGACTAAATGATCAAAACACATACAGGACATTAAAAAGATAGACACATGACCAGAAGAGAATTAACCATTTCTAATTAAAAATTAGGTGCCTGTTCCTAAACATTTGGGATTAGTGTACCACCCCTCCTTCATTTACTCACTGTGCATGGAAGTCGACTAATACAGGCAGGTCACTATTGATGACCCGTTCCGTAAAGTCCTCATGGTCCTGAACATTGAAAGAGACTTCACGGCGGGAGGTGTGAGGCAGGGAGCGAGACAGGGTGCGTGAGGGGGACAGGAAGGAGACCCGAGTTGTGGTGGACTGCAGGGAGGTGGTGGGAAATGAAGAGGAGGCGAAGGTGGCAGTGGATGCTGGGACGCGGCGGAAGTCTTTCGCGGAGCGTGTCCAAATTCTGCTTAACAGCAGCCTGTGAGCCATCTGTTCAGAGATCAAAATAACCAGAAGATGAGACACATGTTGATTCATTTAGTTCTCTCTGATTTCAGGCCAAAGTCAAAAGCAGAGAGACTGCACAATAGTTTTACTGTAGCACAGCAGAGGACACTTATGTAAGGCCTGAATGTTTACAGCCATTCTTTAAATGCTCGCTGCACCAGGAGTGGGTGTGTCTTCCTGTTTGATTAATGTGCCTTTGACTCTAGCACAGACAAGACTAAACTACATTCTGTCAGGTCTGAATGTCCAGAAAATAGAAGCTCTAAAAACATGTGAAAAATGATCAGAAATAAAAAGGTAGGACATTAGGAGTCAGAATCCACTTATACACTTTTAAAAGGTGGCACCAAACATTTGCCAAATGTAGGACTGAACCTCAAACAAATTCAATCAGACAAGTTACACTGCAGCAACCTGAGATGACTGGCTAGTTCAATAAGGGCAGTTCACCCTAACAGGATCCTGGGTACACACAGATACTCAAGAAGGATGTTTAATAAATGTTAAGGCAAAAATGCCAGACTTGTATTTTTTCCTAGTTAATGCTGAGCCTCATGGCTAAAACATTTTTTTGTCAGCTTTGAATAATTCACATGAGAATTTGTTTTGAATTCTTGAAGACAATGGTCCAAAGAAATGTCAGATAAAGTTTGAAAGAGATCCAATTAATTCTTGAGATATAGAGATAAAAAAAAAAAATCTCTACTGTGACCTTGATCTTTGACTTTCATGTCAAACTTTTTGTGGCAAAAGATGTTCACACTATCTGTATGTGGTGAACTCTGTGTGTGTTAATTCCGCCCAACATTAATAAACATGAATTGTTGGAATTTTATACATTTATCAGTTCAATCACTGATTTAGAATGACCCAAAAAGTCCTCATCTGTCTTCAAACTCATCAGGAAATCTCACACACACACAAAAGAACAGGTTTGTCCAAAAATGATACTAATACTTCTAACATGCAACCACTGGTAGAAACATAAAACTGGAACATTGTAGACAGAGGTTATGATGCACCACTGACAGGCAATGACTGAAAATGAATCTCACAAGCAGAGGGGTTGCATTCTGAATTTTTGTTGGCCAAGAAATGAAGCACTAATGTTGATTTAGACTGTTTTTTCATTATTTTCAGAGCAAAAACACAATTAATATAATTGAGTCAATATACTGCCCAGCCCATGAACATTGCAGCATAAGCAAGTGTTCCTTCTCTTATCTTAAATTACAATACAATAGTAATGTTTACTTTTGGGCTTTAATTTCAACGCACTGAAGACTAAATTTTGCAAAATTTCAACAAAAAGGATACATTAACCAGGTCATAAAAAAAACAACTATTATATCTGTAGGATTTACGGTATCGGACAAAATAAAGCAATAACACAACTTGACTTGAGAAAAAAATTAAGGGCGGATCACCCAAAAATTTATAACAACCTACAGAATAACAAATAATGGAAATGAATAACTGTTGGTTACAGAGTTAGCCTCAAAGGGGAACTTGGCAGGATTTTTACCTTAAACAGTTTCAGAGTAACTGTGATGGTTAAATGGCTTGTTTTGGGTTGAATGGAAGCACTCTGTCCACCCACTAGCACCTCTAGGGCCGAATCTGCCACTTGCAACTTCTCAGTACTGTCCGGGAGCCTAGATCTCGTGTCTCGTGAGACACATCATGGTTTGCGGCACTATCACACAAATACACCTCCAGCTAGGTACCGCTGGCTAACTGTAAACATAAGCCAGCCATGCCTTCATTTCACAGGCATTGACAATGGCAGAGCCGGCACAGATAAATTTTCTATACTCTATGTGTTTCACTGGATTTGTTGTTGATGGTGCTACTGATTCTAACAGTGTTTATTTGTTTATGAATGATACCTGGATACTTGTTGGTTAGCACAGATGTTGGCATACTCACTAGTAATCCTGGCTGTTTGTGTCATGTAGGTGTATGTTTGTTTTGTTTACTAGATGGCCCTTTGACTGCCTCAGGAGTGTGTTTTTATTACTAGACAGAATTTTGTCAGTTGAATCTAGTTTTTGTCAGATGTATGTAGTTC
>JAPQRP010000029.1:5148424-5181104 GCA_037367295.1 Apogon hyalosoma
TGCTGATGCCCATCCTCAGCCGTATAGATAAAAAAGTATAGATCCACAGTCCTCACCCAAGTCACAAGAGGACATCATAAGAGCAGTCAGTTGCATAAGTGAGGCCTGGACCGACTTATAAATGTTCTCACAGACAGTAACACTACATTAAGTACATTTATCAACAAGTGAAGTTTGTCTCCTTGTCTCTTTATATGGTTGAAATGTACTGGGCTGATTGGTATGATGGGTCCATTGTCTGGTTGGTCTAGTTCAAGGGGTGTGTGCCTGTGTGTGGGGGGTGGGGGTGGGATGGTGTGTTAATTGTTCATTTGTGTATCTCTGACGTGCACATCACCCCCAGGAATGAACTTTTCCACAGTATTAACAGTTTCCCAGTATCACCTCTAGGTTTTGCCAATGGTTCCAAAGCACTAGAAACATGCATACTCCAGCTGTGGAGTTAGCGTGGAGGACCCCACATTTCCACGGTCATTTCACTCTTTGTACATCTGAATTTGAGTGTGGAAAAGGGCGTATGCCACATTTTTGGGCATATGCACCCTTTGTACATGAGGCCCAGGTCCTTTTTTGTAATGAAGACGCAAAAAGGTCAAGCCGAGTTGGTAACACGTAGCGGAAACGCAGCATAAGGTGAAGAGCTGGTGACACTCATGAGAGGTGACTCCATCTCCGCTAAAATACAGAATGAGAGTTTTTGTAGTTCGAGAAGCTGTATATTCATCGTGTCACATACTCCTAAAGTTAAATAGCAAAAATGTCCCACATTAAATCGCTCCACCTCTAAAATACTACTTGTACTATTTACTTGTACCCTTTGGCATTAGTTTTATGTTGCCAATATAGGTCAAATGCTTGTAACTCAAATTTCCCAAGCTGATCACATTATCTAATGGTTTTCCTGCGTAGATTATGAAAAAGTGGCCACCTACAACTAACTGACAGAAAACACTACTTTTAAAGAAGTGTTGATGGTTTTTCTGGTGCGGTGTTACATACACTGTAATTTATCCAAATGGACATATAACTTTATTGAAGTAGAAACATTTTCAGTAATCTTGTAAGAAGTTTACCACGCTGATCCATAATTTCTTTAAAACGTTGCCATCTGTTTAAACAGTGTGCAGAAGGAATTAATTCTGTGATCACTGTAACGTATATTCCCGATTTTGTATATTTGCATAGGTGTTTTAATTAAAACAAAGTTAGCAAAACAATCTAACAATATTTAGCTTACTTGATAAACGTCATTTTCTTCAATGATATAATACCAGAGCTCCTATAATACGTTGCTTGTAAAAAGCTTGATTAATCAGGATGGTTCCACCTCTGCCCCATTTTGAGAACAGAAAACCCCTGTTACTTAACATTAAAAGGTATTAGAAGTTAAATGAGGTTAAGTTGTTCCACAGACAGCCATGTTGCTCTGCTATGACCTCAAAGTGAAAAAACAGGGGCAGCCGAAGTAGTGAGTTTCGATATGTCCCTGTGGATGTAGACTGAGTTTCAACGTGTATCCAGTCTGGTCTGTGTGTGTCTGGGGTGTTTTCAGTCCCACCGGTGTGCGGCTCTTCCTCCATTAACCTACGTTACGTATGACTTTGCCCTCTTCGTCCTCCTCCTCCAAACCTTCTCCGCCACCTCCGTCTCTCGTTATGAAACACACTCTACTCCACTCACCCCGGAGAGCCGGCCTCACGGCGGAGTCTGAAATGTCACGTACACTACTATTAAAATTCAACTAAATGTTTTGGCTGTTTACCTTGCTGTTGCGCCGCCGTTGCTCTTGGCCTCGCGAACTACTGGAGTACTTCCGCTTTGGAGCCGCAAAGCAAAAAGGGACCGAGCGGATTTTATCGCCTTCTGGTGTCCTCGGTTTTATGAGCGGCGTCTCCATCTGGCCAGATTTAGAAGTGCAGGGGTCGGTTTTCATTCAATTATCCTTTTTTTTCTTCTAAATTATGTGAAGTGTGTTAGCTCATCATATAACCGATGGGAGAAAAATCACTAATAATTTTTGCTCTAAAGATTAATGTCAGAGTGTGTTTTAGTGTGTATTCACAGTATGAAGATAATATGTGAGACATTTGTCAAAGCTATTGTCATGTCATTTGTCATGTCACATCATAAACCTGTAGCAGAGCCCCTCAGCTTGGCTCGCAACTAAAATTGTGTACAGTTGTGTACAACTAGTACAACTGTTCACCATATTCACCACATCATCTAAACTAGGTGGGAAAAAAAATTGAGGTGCAAGTCGAGGAAATTCTGTATCCAACCCATTCTTATGATTTTATCGTGTCCTCAACAAGTTGATCATCATTTGAGGCTGTATGGTTTAACAGAAAATCTTGCACCACTTGCATAAATGAATCCCAGCTGTTCACTGTTGAGAGGTGAGCTTTGAGAGGATACGAGATCACCATTGTGTCCTCCAGGCTGAATTCTAATGAAAACTGCAGCTTTCAGCTTCAAATCACTTTTGACTGAACCACATTTTTCTTTCAAGAATTGAAAGTCATCTGAATTTTGATCATGTCATGTCCTGGCATGTGCTTCTAATGGATATTTATTGACCTATCCGTAACTCCAAATCATGGTTGAGAAATTATGATTTCAATTTGGAATCAGTGCATCTGATTAAAGTAAAATCAGGTATTCTTCTTCCAGTAGGAAAATCATTGTTGGCCAGTGTTTTTGGTAAGAATTTGGATGAACTGAGCATTTCTGTAAACTGAACTACCAGAGAAGTTTATAGTTTCACGTCTTAAATATGAACCTGGATAGATATTGCTTTCTGTATAAGATGCCAAAAAGGTTGGAAACCACTGGTTTAAGCTTTAAGATTATGCTTTTTTTTTTTTTTTTTTAAACTTATTTATAAATTTACACTCTATATTGTAAATACATTGTAAATTATTCACATGTAAAATCTTCATCTTACAAGTGATGTAAGTATACGGACCATTCCACTGAATCGGTGCCATTTCCAACCCCAGGACATTATAAATATGCATGAAAATCAAATGTAGAATACATTTTATTATTAAGCAAAGTGTCCTGCACATTGATGTAATTGAAAATTTAAGATATATTGTTGAAAACATTAATAAAAATTACCTTGAACACTGAAAAATAGCATTTATTACATGTCCCAACTCTCTAACACTACATTTTACCATGAAATATAATGATTAAAATACTTTAGAAATTTTTTTTTTTTTGCATTGTGGTGTGACTCCATATCCCATCTATGCTTTAAATAACTTTTTTTCATGAGAAATCCATAATATTTTTTGTGAAAATACACATTTTAGTCATGTCCATGAGTTTTCACTCAGTTCTGTTACCCTAACGCATTCCTTCCTCTGAAAAATTTGGAACATTCCACAAGTCACATGTTCAACAGGAATTTACATCAGCTGGATTATCTGAGGACCATAGGAAGACAAAAACTACCGTAAGTTCTCTCTCTCTTTTTTTTTGGTATATTTGATGATTTTGTAACTATGACTGAGAAGGTTAATCTCAACACACTATCCTGTTACCTAAATTATTTCTTATATGTAATTTGTTTATTTTAAAAATAGTTTTTTTTTTGTAAATCACTACAATGTGCTCAGTGTCCTCATGCTATTAGCATGGATGCCATGTGGCCATGTTTCATGTACTTGTTAATTTTGTGCTAAAAACTCTGTCCTGTTACTTTCAGTCCTGTTACTGACATAAAGAGTAACAGGACTGAGTAACAGTAACAGGAGTAAGTAGTGTGCTCTGGTTTATTGATTTTCTTAGTGTGAATATTTGTCGATATAATACTATTCACCTGATTTTTACGTTTTACAGTTGAAATTACTGAAGTTGTTTACCTTTAAGATCAGTCTTAAGTGTGAATACCACAGTTACAGGGAGCCAATCCACCAAGTGCTGCAGAAAAGCAGTGTCACTATTGCGCTCTACGCAATGCTGACCCAGAGAGGAGAGAGAGAAATTTAGAGAAGGGACGACATAAATACAGGAAGGACCTACAGTCAGGCAGGAAGAAAAGCATCACTAGCTTGGGTTTCCATTACCCTCAGAAATGTGCAAAATGTAAATAGCACAATGGAAAACTGGTAATGGAAACTGTCTTGAAAGCCGTCAAAGATCGCAAAAAAGTTTTTATGCTCTCATGAGGTGTTTTGAATATAGAACGGACGTTGGACATTTGAATATAGAAGTATAGGTCTAAAGTGTAATGTAAACCCATTTAGTTGATTAAGTCCTGTTGATGTGGTCCCGGTGGTTCTGCTCAGTCCAGTGGTCTCCCCTATGACCCTGTACTCAGAACAGGTGGTTCTAGTTTGTTCAGGCCAATAGACACTGGCTTTAGTGGAGGAACTGCTTCCCCAGGGCAGGACAAGTCTGGTGACATCAGAGGTTCAAGAACATCAGATTCTCTGTTCCCTTCTTCTGTAGTTGAAGATCAGTCAGTGCAATAGCAGTAGATAAACCAACCCTACAGTGGCAAGACTGTGGAGGTTTGGACCAAACTTAGGCAAACATCTGCCTTAAACCAGCGTCAGAACATAACTAGGCAGGACTGGACCAGAATGAACACATATGGACAGACGGAACTTTACTAGAATCACACACCAGAAGAAAACACTCTGCAATGGAAGCACCTATAGGTGTGTCCAGACCTGGTCCAGACAGGAAGCAATATTAGTGGTGATGGACATACATCTCCTCATTCACTACAATGGAGTGACTGTGAAGTACCACCGTAATGTGTATATTTCACTTTAAATAACGCCACTTATTATTATCCAGCAGAGTCAAGTTGGTTCCGTTCTCAAAAACAGATCCGAACCTAACTGGGGCTTACTTGCATGGTGCTGCCGGCTCAGAGCCCCGAGTCCCAGTAACATTTAACTTAACTGGGAGTTGATGGGGAGCCTTACTCAGAACTGGGTCTGAGGTCCGTTTTAGTCAAACAGGCTCTACTACTAGAACAGAACCTGGCTATGCGCATTGCTGGGTTCTGCGTCTGGTGCACAGCTGTGGCTGTGGCCGTCTGTGAACATCCTTTGGTACTTGTTAGAGAACTTAGTGTGTATTGTCCCACCCCTGAGGGCAGTCACAGGTCATCACATGGAGATTGAGAAAGAAGTCTGGGCCAAACTAGAGAAGTAATCATTAAAACGTCAAGTTTGTTTTCATAAGTTTATTGCAATTCTAGCTAAAACACTACTGGACGTAGTTTTTGTAACACACAACATGCACGCACAGCCATGCACTCTCTCACACACACACACACACACACACACACACACACACACACACGCACACATAACACATGCACACATACGGGGACACACATTCCTGTTACCCAATGCTCATCCCTGTTACTAAATGTTTTTTTTTTCTAAATAATAAAGATAAACCACCAATTTTTTCAATTATGTATGGTCCATCATTTATCCAACTATTTAATGAATTACATTATAAAAATTTTGATAAATCTGAGTTTTGGGTCTCCTTTAAAATGAAAAAATGGCTTTTTTTTTTTTTTTTTTTTTTTTTTTAGAAAACTACAACTTACATGCGTATATGGTGATTTTTTTAGTTGCAAATATTAATTATTTGAACATGTAACCAACCATTTCTTTGAAATAAACACTTTCTTGAGGGGAAAACAAAATAATTAGTTGACATGCTTTTAAGCATGCTTTTTAAATGCCACATGAGTTTTGGTAACGGGACTGAGAAAAATATAACCGTCTTCCACTTAAAAACCTTGTAAAAAATGAAATAAAGTTGCCTGAGATGGACCAATACATATTTTGAATAGTTGAATATGTATGTTATTAGATTCAGTGTTGAAAAAAGATGAAAAATTAGGTTTAATTTGGAAGAGTTACAACAAGTAAATGGCACCCATTTGGTGGAATGGCCCATATCTGGTGGATTAAAAAGTTTAATATTTGCCTCAGATCTGTCAGAGTGGATGCATAAAATATCATCAAATACCTCAAAATTGTCTTGAGTAAACATTACTTACCTATGTATGTTCCAACACTATAATACAGAAATGTCTTACGTCTGAAAATTGTCTTAATTGAGATCCTGTCACATCTCTGTCTTTTTTGTCGCTGTTTTCCCCTCCTGACCCTTTGAACTCTGCCGCTGCTCATTAGTGTATCACATTCACCTGTGAGAGCAGCTGCAGTTCATCAGGCAGGGTGTTTATATTCATTTCAATGCTCCTTGCCCTTTGGCCAGATTGTTCTTCGCTCTATGCCAGACTATCCAGTGTTTTTCCTGCCCGATTCTTGTTTCTGATCCGGACCATCCCTGACCTGTTTCACCTGTTGCCTGCTCCTTGTTTGACCCGTCTGCCTTTGAACACCCGTCTGTCTGACCCCCTGTAACCTACCTGCCTTCGCCCCTGACCACGTCTCTCAGTCTGCCCTCCTGGTATGCCAACCTGTCTTCTGTCCCTGACCACGTCTTCTGCCCCAGTCCCTTTGGTTTGCCTGGTTTCCCTGGTCTCGGACTCTTTGCCTGCCCCCCGACTCTGCGTCTGCCTCCTCCTCGTCGGCGAAAGACACCAAGGACTTTGGTGCTCTTTCCTCTGTGACTTGTGGAAAATAAAGAACCTTTTCAACTGAGAACTTGGTCTGTGTCTGCATTTGGGTCCTCTGTTATCCTGGTTACAGATCCAACTTCTCCTGTTCTCTGGTCACTATGTTTCATAATTTATTGAGATGGAATATCATGGTCAATAGACTGTGTCTTTCATGTCCAACAGGGTGACAGGATAAAACGGAGAGTGAAGGTGAATGGGAGGGCAGTTGGGAGTAGAAATAGGTGTCATCCAAAGCTAAGGGAAATGCAACAGACTCGGAAGAGGAACCCAGATAGAGCTTCAGAGGGAGGAAATATTCCACCAAAGAGGATTAATAAAACAAGAGGTCACTGTGATAAACCGGATGGTGAACTATGAGGGAAGGGTGAAGTACTTTGAGTTTGCCTTTACAAGTCAAAAAAGAGGCATGGACATTGGTCATCATTTCAGAGGTGATTAACTTTTTCTGTGTTGTGGTTCATCTGATATTCATGAAGATATTCTGCTCACACATGGACTCAGTCTCTCTGGACAACACAAAAACAACCACATATATTTATTTCTTATTTTTTTCTCAGTAAAGAGATGTATCTGTAATGAAATTTTGTTAGGACATTTGTGGATCTGTGTAAAGAAGAAAACATAAACACGATTATGTTCCTTCTGTGAAAGGAACGACCACTAGGAGGGACCTTTGACCTGTGTCTCAAAACATCAGGATCGATAAAAGCATTCAGAGGAAAACTGGAGTAATGAGATCCTCATCCAGTCTTCCATCTCTGTCACTGTTTCACAGCATTGGACCGTCTGAGATTTCTACCATTCTGTCTCCACACAGATGGCTACGCTCTTTATTCTGCAAGTCTAGATCTGTGCTGCCTGAGAACACACACACACTGCTGAGGCTTCAGGTTCACACACATTTACAGACATACAGGCAGGCTGCCACCCCCAAACAATTATGTGTGAACTGGGACCTTCAGAAGACATTCAGTCTAGACTGCTACTGAATGTACAACAGTTTGAGCCTGAAGCTGACAGGGTTGTGTTTAAGTCAGGATTTTTTGCAGACATGTGGCCTGTAGTTGCAACAAGCCCACAGGTACAAAACAGCCAAAATAGTCATGTATGTGCTTCTGCAGAAAAAAGTGGCAGATGCAGAGGCAGGCAGGGCAGGTTGGTGACTCCACTGCAGACATCAGAGGATGCTGCAATCAAAGAAATGCAGTAGAAAAAGAGGAAAAATAGGAGTTATAAGGTGGCCTGCACTGGGGAACATAAGTATGTAGTGCCATTGCTTAGTGAAAAAGAAGGAGATGCCAAACTTTGTGAGTGTTTACAAAGTCTGGGCCTCACTGATAGGAAATGAGAAGGACCCCCTCGGTACAAACAGCTAGCATTGGCTATTTGCATTCAGATGTAGAGAGGAGGGGGGCCATGGGAAGCTTTATACAGACGAAGCAGCGAGCCACAGGACAGAAAGGCACCCCCATTTTCTACCTCCCATCTGTCAGTCAGACTCCCTGCTACATGTGCCCCTCCTGCTTCCCGAAAATTCCCCACTGCCCTGGCCCTGCACCTACCCATACACCTCTGTCACCCATCCCCTACCTGTACTGCCACGCCCATCAGCAATGGAGTAGGACACTGTCAGCTTGTCAGATAGGATGCCACTGATGTCCTCAGGGTTCTCTGGTTTAGTTCAACTTCAGATATACACAATACGTCTGCCAGAACTGACTTCTGCAACATTGGTAGATTTAATTGAACTCTGAAGGCACTGCTTTTTTATGTGCATTATGTCAAGTTCACCATATGGATTGATCATATCACTTTAAAGTCAATGAAAGAAACAAATGACAAAAATACCTCACTTTATGTTCCACAGGTGTCTTTTTGCATTGCACTCAATTCACGCACTGAATGATCTACTGCTCTAGGTAAGGTGTCACAAAACAGAAATATTTGTTTAAGGCTTGTCATTCTTGGCTGTAATTTTCAACTATACAGTTCTGGAAAACAACTGAGAGACATGTAAAATGTACAGACTTGAATCCCATCAAAAAACCTCTGGAGCGCGATCAAGAAGACGACGTACAAAACCAGACTGCTTGTATTTTTCACCAGAAGTGGCTTCAAGCAGTGGGGTCTGGGAACAGCCAGGGGGTCTCTCTATTATTATAAGTGCATGTGAAAGATAGGGACCAATTGCACCAGCAAAACAGGCCTGTTATGTCCATTACTCACATTAATGTCCTGAATCAATCACCCAACACACCCTTAGCTTGGCCAATTAACCAGTTAGATAAATGAGCAAGAGCCAATTGGAGAAGTACTTTGTGAAAAGACAAGGTAAGCAAATTTATTTGTATAGCGCATACACCATACACCAGGCAATTCACAGTGCTTTATGAAAATGGAAAAGAGACAAGTTAAAACACACAATTAAAATTAAAACATAATCAATAAAACATAAATAATAAAATAAAGTAAAAGAGAAGAGTGCAGATAGAACCCCTGTCAACTGTTGCATGCACAGTTGAACAGAACTGTTTTCAGCCTGGACATTGTCAGAGTAGAGGTCTATCTCACATCATCAGGAAGACTGTTCCAGAGTTTAGCTGCATGGAACTGAAACACAGCTTCACTGTGTTTAGTCCTGACCCTGGGCACTAACAAAAGGCCTGTCCCTGAGGTTCTCAGGGTCCGAGATGGTTCATATGGGATCAACATGTCATAGATGTACTTTCGTGCTAGACCATGAAGAGACTTATACACCAGCAGAGCTGTTTTAAAGTGTATTCTCTGAGCAACAGGAAGCCAGTGCAGACACCTGAACACAGGACTAATATGGTCATACTTCCTGGTTCTAGTCAGGACCCGAGCAGCAGCATTCTGCATGTACTGCAGCTGTCTTACAGCTCGTTTAGAGAGTCCAGTGGAAAAAAAAAAAGAAATCAGCTTCATTATGATAATATATTCAGTAACATGCTTATAATGACTTTTGTTATGATTTACACTCTGCCAGTCTTGAAACTAAAGAGCAATGCATTCATTATTTTAAGTAGAACTTAAACTTAATTTTTATTAGGACTATGCCAGTTACTGTTTTGACATTTTGCCAAAGCTTTAACATTAATTAACTAAAAAGTAAAAATGTTTTTGAGCCCAGATTCAAGTAAAATGAATAAAAATGACCCTCTGTTTAAAGATTCAATATGTAAGACATGCTTTTTTATGTTTTCATCTTAGTTGTGTTGGAGTCTGTGCCGGTATGTCATATTGTACAATGCTTTAGATTTGCAGAAGATAAGAGACACACTGAAGAAGAAAAAGCATATGTATTTTCAGAGAGAGTGACTGTAGATATCAGAGAACAGGCTGTGGTCATTGATGTAGGTAAATAAGACAACCATTAATAGAGTTAGATAATGTCAACAAATGACTGACTTCCAGCATAAAACATACTCCAACACACAGTACAAGCAGTTAATCAGATACAAATCTTACACATTTAACCTTTAAAAGTATGTAAATGGAGTCAGCATTAGTCAAATGGCAATTCATTCAGAAGAAAAAGCTCTAAAATATTTTAGATATCTTTTTGGTTTAGAACAGGGATGTCAAACTCATTTTAGTTCAGGGCCACATGCAGACCAATATGATCTCAAGTGGGCCAAACCAGTAAAAAGAATAGCATAATAATTTAAATAAGTAAAGTTAACTCCAAGATTTTCAGTGAAAAAAGCAAAATTACATTATGAAAATGTTTACATCTACAAACTTATTCTTTACAAAAATATGAATACCATGAACAACCACAAACAACCTGAAATTTCCTGAAAAAGAAAAATAAGTCCAACAACAACAATTTTAACAATATCATGTCTCAGTTTATCATTTACACATGTACATTACAACTTACAGATCACAATGGATCTACAAATACACAAAACATTTAGTAGCAGGTTTAAAACTGTTGAAATTGTACTTAGTTCTCTTATGACATTTCAGGCTGTTCATATTTTTTACACTAAACCAAAGAGAAAAATTTTGAGTTATTTCTTTTTTTTAGATTAGTATGATTGGGCTGCATGCAGAACCTGAACTAAAATGATTTTTGACACCACTGACTGTTAATATCTTCAGTGTAATTTCTGTATTTCACAGATTTATTCTGCAGGCTGGATTGGACTGTTTGGCGAGCCTGTTTTGGCCCACAGGTTTAGAATATAAATATTTCCTATGGCATGAGTACAAATGGTAGGCAACATATGATTAATCTATGTTATATTAAAGAAGGGGTCCTTGTAAAGGTTCCCTAGGCCCGAAAAGTTAAAACCCCCTGGAAAAACAGATTTGACTGTGGTATAAAATACGACTGGAGAGCATATGCATGAAAGCTGTGAATGAAAATCTGGGTTATTCTACCAAATACAGATATCTGAACTCTTCCTAAATTAACAGATAAATACTGTGTAAAAATGAATCTGAACTTGTTTTCCTTGCATGAATTAAGGCCTAAAAACACTGCATCTTTTTTCTCCTACTCAATGCTCTAAATCACAATATTTATATTTAGAATTTGGGAGAAATGTTGTGACTAGTTTCTTAAAAAAACAAAAATGTTCATTTTCGTCACAGACAAACACTACCTATAAATAGTAAAACCAGTTGTTTCTTATTAGTGTTTCCCAGAGCTGTATTTGTAATGTTACTTCTCCAGCAGAGGTCGCTGTCTGTTTAACAGATGGGAGGTGGAGGGGGTGGTGGTGTTTGTTTATTAGACTGTGGCCGTTTGGGCTTGAACAGAGCATTGCTGTGTGTCCCTGCTGAGGTGGGATCTGTATGTCAGGACCAGAACACACCAGCCTCAGTCCTTCTTACCGCTCGCCTTGCATACACCTCCTGTACATGTTTACCCTCAAATGCAGCCCAAACTGTTTGTGAGTGAGGCTCTCTTTTCATGGCTGCTCGCCCCCCAGCCCTCTTTCACCAAATAAACATTGCACCGGAAATTGCAGGGATATCTGGGATTTTTGAGGGGTCCCAGTGGAAAGGAGGAGAAGGGCTGGAACAACGTGCTCTCTGTGACACCTTGGAGGTGAGGGGAGGGCAAAGACGCAGAAGAAGAAGGGGTCCAGAGGGGAGGGCGTGACCTTGCCTTGGGTGGTTGGTGGAGTGGGCAGCATCAGTAAGACACATACCTAATGACGAACAGGTACAGGTGACCCAGTTCTCTTTAACCTCATCAAGGGCGCTGAGGCCCTGAATGCGTGCTAAGGCTAACCTCACTCATCAGTAAAGAGGCTGACCCTGACTACAGGCCAAGAGGCAACGATACTCTGTGACGCAGAATGAGCTGTGCTGCATGTCTCCTTACATTTAACAACCTCTTAGGAGTGTTGTAACTGCCTGCACCTGATGCGTCTCCTCTCATGGCTGTTTATTCCACCAACCTGCAGATGAGAAAACAACAGTTACTGATGAAGCCGAGGTATGCAAACAGCCCCTGACAAAGCTTACATGAATGTGAGGGTGTGTGTGTTCTTTGGGTAGCAAAAGACGCTCCCTCCTGTCTTTGTATGTGAGTCCCATCCCAGCTCACCCTCTATAAACCTCTAGGCCTTTATTTGATAATAACAGGCTGATGGCATACCCGGTGGAAAACAGCATAAAGGCTGTCGTTGAGCAGAATGCACCGGGAAGATGATTATAGCTGATTACCTTGTATTTATTTCAGTTGGTATGAAACTGTATCCTCATGACTTTTTAGTTTCCTCACGTCCTCCCACTAGTCTGTCATCTTTTTTTATATATGTTGCAACTCCTCTCTTTCTGTCTTACCACTGGTCTGTAATTGAGATATTCTGACTGTCTGTTCCTTATGTACATTATGATGATTATAGTCAATTAGAGCAAATGCAATATACATATAAATGTACAAATAGAAATTCAAATTAAAGCCTTTCTCATCTTTCACTGAGGGTTGAAGGGTGGGAATGTCTACAAATACAGAGATACACATAAAGATGTGACTATGGGAGTGAGAATTTGTAAGCATTAATTATGGCCAGTGTAAACACATATACAGCTCGTATTGACACGAAGATGGTAGGACAACTGTATGCCTTTAGCTGCAGATAGTGTTGGGGAGTAAATGTGATTTTTATCAGTTACAGTTACTACTTAAAAGAAGGATTTTGTGAATTGCATATGAACAGATTACATAGAATATAACAGTTGACAACACCTAGGCAGACAGCCATGTTGTCAGGTAAGAACACATTTAATTGCTTTTTCTTGCTGACATCAGAAAAGAGCTTTACAGGGGGCAACCATGGCCTAGAAGGTTGGGGAAGCAGCTCAAGACCAATCAAGCTGGTGTGCCCTTGAGCAAGGCACTTGCCCCCATTTAATAATAATAATGGAGGCTGGGGCAGACTGACAGAGGTGTGGCTGCCAATTCACACCTACAGCCCCTCTGACCACCACCAAACATTCATATACCAGTATGAGTAGGAGCACTGGAGGGTGAAGTGTCTTGCCTAAGGACACAACAGCACATGACAGGGACAGAGCGGGATTTGAACCACCAACCCTTCAGGTATTGGACACCCTGCTCTACCTCCTGAACCACGGCTGCCCTCTAGTTGCACCCACGTGCCTGACATGGCAGCCCACTGCTTGTAGTTTGCAGTGTGTGGTGGGTTCTTGCATGTTCATGTAGTAAATGCAGAGGGTCAAGTCCAGTGTGTGTTGCCTGTCCACCTGTACAATGTATACTGACAAATGAAAAAATCTTAATTTTTGATGCCAGGGTCCCCAGACTTTTTCAGCTAAAGATCCAAAACAGAAAGAGTACCTCTATGTTTTTACTAACTCTTTTGCCATCATAACAATGCTAAATAAACACCATTTGCTTCCTTTTCCACATTGGGGAAATGTCTGGGATGGAATTTAAACTGTGGCTTGAAATATAACAGTCATTTCTATCATTGGCTTGCATAATGTTCCACACACAAAACCAACCAAACTGCCACCAAAACATTGTCCTTGAAAGTCTCACTCATTTAAAGTCCGAAGCTTGGGAAAGGAAACTCTAATGCCATTCCGACTGGAGTTTCAGTTTCAGTGCTTAAACAACTAGTGGAAAGGGAAAAAATTCTACAACCCAGGGAGACTGCACAATCTACCAGCACTACTACTTATAAAATGTTGAAGTATCCTACTAGAGATTAAAAATTACCATATTTTGAGGAAAATAGCCACACACAAGTCATAACCAAGAAGTTTGCCCGGGGTAAATAAACTGCTGACCTTTCAGTTACAATATTCAAACTAAAATCTAAAGTGAATATTAGAGGAGGGCAGCTATGCCTGGGAGACACGTTCATCATCACAATGAAAATGTAAGAAGAGATGCTTTCAAAGACAACCCTGTATGCCCTGTAACATGTCGGGAAATGAATTACAATAACGTAGCCAAGACTGACTGTTACTACTAATACTAATACTAATTTCTAATCACAAAATTTGCTAAATTAATTCGATAAAAAAATGTGTACAATTATTTGCATTAATAGAGAGGGCAAAAATAATCACACAATATATTTATTATTGTACATCTGGGGGTAACACTGCCTCCCCCCCTGAAAAAGCCTCTATTCAGATTGGTCAGCTTCACCTGAGGAATAATGACCCAACATTGATCCAGTGAAAATTGTGGATGTATAAAGAGATGCAGATGCAGTGCTATCAGTCAGAACTGCTGCCATTTCCTAAAGTAGTGGTTCATGGTAAATGTCTTCTCCATAGATCACAATGATAGTTTTTATAACATGAAGGTTTAACATTTTTTTCTGAACTTCTGAACCAAGAGGAAAGGGCATCAGCTCCAAATTAAAGCTAATGCATAAAAATACTTAGTTGACTATTTCTTGAAGGACTCATTCCGGTCTCATTTGTTTTATTTCTTAATAAGTGATCTGGTGGTGTGTCTTTAAAACTGTTCTCCATTATTCAGATCTCAGGTCAAACAGTAGCTTTGCAGTCTGCTGTATCAGGCTGTGATTGACAGGTCTGTATGACAGCTCACTCACCTGCTAAATTGAACTTTCACAGTTTTGTTTATTTGATAAAAGTTTGTTTTTTTTCCCTGACAACTCCACTGTAGTTGTGGTTAATACATTCCACCAATAAGGCTGTAAAATGACTTTGCTTTATGAAGTTTTACTGTATCAGGAAGCTAACCTTTAGCATGAGCTCATCTATCACAACTTGCACATGACCCTGCAACTTTTGTCTAAAAATTATCACTTTTGGATCCACATAGACCACATGGTGATAGCCAAACAGCAGACTGCTGGCTTTAAAACAGCAGTTCAGGAATCAGTGGGTGACATCACAGTTTCCCTGTCCACTGATTATATACAGTCTACGTTCTGAAGGCCAAAAAATAGATTTTAAAATCCACAATGTCACCACAGTGTGCAGTCTGGGCAGCTATTAGTTAGAGTGTTTGAGAGCAAGTTTACTTGAGGCCACATGTGCAGTGGTCTTGATTTACGTGTGCAAGTAACACAGAAAACAGAAACATTTTTGGCTGACTTTTTGCCAATGAATAACAGCTGCCATTTTGGGATTTGGGATTCAGAATTCATCGTTGTCATCATCATCATCATCCTAGTACACAGCTCCATGTCCAGGGAGAATCATCAGTGTTATTTGTTGCACTCTAATTAAAATGACAAACTCTAAAACAAAACTTACTCTCAAATACTTTTTTTTTTGTCATAGTCAAACCATGTGACAACTACTGCAAAAGATATGAAAACATTTAAACACAGGACTCAATTTCATGAGGACATCTGTTAGAAAACTCACCAAAAAGCAATCAAATGGAATTAGCGACGTTGCTATATTACGATTACATGTGCAAGTGGGTGTTTGGCCTGTAATCTATCATTTTTATGCAACTGTAGTAACTTTCCCAACATTACACAGTACTACTAGATACAGTATATGATGACACGTGTGCACAGTATCAACTGACTTATGAATGTTTTCACATGTGTTTGTAACCTCTCCATAGCCTTCTCTCAGATCTCCTCTTATACCAATCTACACTAAAAAAAATATAAACATAACACTTGTTTTTGCTCCCATTTTTCATGAGCTGAACTCACAGATCTAAGACTTTTTCGATGCACACAAAAGGCCTATGTCTCTCAATATTGTGGACGAATCTGTCTGAATCTGTGTTAGTGAGCACTCCTCCTTTGCTGAGATAATCCATCCACCTCCCAGGGGTGCAGAGGTGGGAAATCCCAGCTCCATAGAGTGAAAGTCCTGCCATGTACCTATTGGTTCTACCTGTTCACTTAACACAGGTGATTCCACTAAGTATCCCATCTACCTGGATGAGGAGTTGTGCTAATCAAAATGGGCTGGTTTAGTGAGTGGTTGGAACAAATACATGGTCAGAGTGTTACTCTATGGAGCTGGGGTTTCCCACCTCTGCAGGGGTGGAATATCAAGATACTGATTAAACAGCATGATGATTGCACAGACTTAGGTTGGCCACAATAAAAGGCCTCTCTAAAAAGTGCAGTTTTAGTGTATTGGGGGTCCGGGGGGATCAGAAAATCAGTCAGTATCTGGTGTGACCACCAGTTGCCAATGCAACACATCTCCTACGTGTAGAATTGTTAAGGTTGTTGATTGTGCCCTGCGGTATGTTGGTCCACTCCTCTTCAATGGCTGTGTGAAGTTGCTGGATATTGGCAGGAACTGGAGCACGCTGTTGTACACACTGATCCAGAGCAAACCAAACATGCTCAATGGGTGACATGTCGAGTGAGTACGCTGGCCATGCAAGAACTGGGATGTTTTCAGCTTCCGGGAATTGTGTACAAATCCTTGTAACATGGGGCCATGCATCATGCTGCAACATGAGGTGATGGTGGTGGATGAATGGCACCACAGTGGGCCATCACGGTATCTCTGTGCATTCAAAATGCCATCAATAAAATGCACCTGTGTTCGTTGTCCATTACATTCGCCTGCCCGTACCATAACTCTACCGTCACAATGGGCCACTTGATTTACAACCAAATTCTCTGAAACACCTTTAGAGATGGCTTATCGTAGAGAAATGAACATTCAATTCATGGGCAACAGCTCTGGTAGACATTCCTACAGTCAGCATGCCAAATGCACACTCCCTCAAAACTAGTGACATCTGTGAGATTGTGCTGTGGGATGAAAGTGCTCATTTTAGAGTGGATTTATATTGTGACCAGCCTAAGGCACAGCTGTGCAATAATCATACTGTCTAATCTTGATATGCCACCCCTGTGAGGTGGATGGATCATCTCAGCAAAGGAGAAGTACTCACTAACACAGATTTAGACAGATTTGTGAACAAGATCTGAGAGAAATAGGCCTTTTCTGTACATAGAAAAAAAGTCTTAGATCTTTTGAGTTCAGCTCATGAAAAATGGGAGTGAAAACAAAAGTGCTGCATTCATATTTTTGATCAGTGTATGTTTCAGTGTATGGGAAACCAACAGTAGAGTTCCTGGTCTTAGTTTAAAAATAACTCTAGGACTTAAATTCCTTGCCCCCTGCTCTCATCCTTTCTTACTCTCCTAACCTCTATGACTTGTTTTTCTTGTCTCTCTCCTCTGCTTTAAAACAAGACATGCAGTTGTTTTTCCTTTTTTCTTGCCACCAATGGTATTATCTGAGGAATATATGCAGAGAAAATGTAAAGTACAAATGGCGCACAGGTGATAACAAACTAACTGCACCGATGTATGTTAAACTTATGTGTTTACTAGTAGGCTATGTCCTCAAAAGAGATGAAGTGTGTTCCTGTCTCAAAGGAGCATCACTGCAGGCGTGGCAGGAGCTCTCCTGAACAAATACTCCACACCTGTCTTCCTGCCCCCCCCCAATTTCCCTCACACACTTATTTTCAAATACACAAAGCATCCTTCATGGAATAGGGTTGTGCTACTTTGGCTAATGAATCATCTGCCTTTGTTCTTCTGACAATAATATTTTTCTGGCTCTTTGTAAGTCTGTTCCACCTCCTGTTCTCTCATTATTTGCCCCTCTCATGTTTTTCAAGGTTCGATCTCACCTTTTTCCCTTCCTCTTCCTTTTCTATGTCACCCTGCACCACCATTCTTGTGAATGGGAGGTTTTCCAGTGAATTAAATGTGTGTCACTGTAGCCGTTACGAGATGATGTTCACTGTCAGCTCAGAATGTGAAGGTCAGTGCACAGGGCCAGTTCTCAGTTGCAGTGTCTATTCCCATGGGTAAATAATGCTTCAGCTTTTAATGTCTTGGAAATTCTGCATGTTTGTTATGTCTAGGATGAAAGCCACTGAGGTTGAAGTGGAATGGACATGTTTTTTGATGAGCCAGTGGAACTCAAAAGTGAACTCAACAACAACATGCCTCTCTTCTGCAAAACTGGTGGTTTTTCTCTCTTCGTTTTCCCATTACGTGTTGTTTACATGGACCTGTTACATCACCTCCATGCCCTGACAGAGAGAGATGGATTGTGTGGGAAGAGGATGGAGGTTTGGTGAATACATAATTTTACCCTCTGTGTAGGCCTATGTATGTGTGTCTGAACAATTGTGAGTACTTGTAGAGTTGCTGATATGCAAATGTGCTCGTGCTGAGGGTGTTTGCAAGTGGATAACGTCAGGTCTGTGCTGCAGAAATCCCCTGAGCACACACCAATCTACATGATCTTGGTTAGTGCAGGGGTTGGTTTAAATGGGATACAGTATCTCCCCTGTTGGCACAAATGACTGCAGGCATCCCTCTTCTTAATGATACATTTTAGGGGAAACTGAGGGAAAACAACAATTTAACCACCCACAATACTTCTCTCTGCATTTCAACAAGCAACCCACAGCATACGCCTGGGTCACCATGGAACTGTTTAATAAAACTGCGCGCCTGAGTGTGCTCAGATATGTATTTATGCTGTACAAATAGAGTGCAAAAAAAACCAAAACCATTAAACTTCTAGGAAATTAATTAGATTTTTCTAAATATAAAAATAACCTTGTGAAGTATATTTTTCATTAGAAAACTAATATAATTTCAACCATCCTGTACACATTTTTGAAGTGTGAGTTTTTATTTTAATATTGTCGTGGTAGTCGTTTGCTGCTTTATTGGTATGATCAACATTTAAAGCCAGTATTTGTTTTATACATTTTAGGCATTTTAGTTCAAGCTGCAAGAACTGAAATGAGGAAGGAAAAATGTGAGAACATATATTCTTTCCATTAGCAGCTCTCTCCACTCAGTCCAAATGAAAAGACCAAAGCCCTATTTGAACAGGACTATTACTTATGTACCTCTGGTGAATTGGAAATTAACCCCTCATGACTATGTGTTTATTGGCACATTCATATGAAATAAGCAAAGTGTTTTGACACCTAGAATCACCACTTACAGATGTTAAAAGACAGAAAAACGTTCCCCTCTGTAGCTGCTGTGCATGTCATCCATCATCTTTTCAGACGTTGCTTGTTCTGGTGGATTTAAGTTTTCTCTTTCAGTACATATTCATGCTATTTTGTGATATGAACCTGAATTTGCACCCAAAACAGATTACATAAATCTTCAACCAGGAAATAGACAGAATAAATGCCTGACATAAACAAAAAATGTTGAAAGTCTGCCTCCTACTGAACACCTCCAAGACCAAAGAAATTATGATGGATTTCAGAAAGCCTAAACCCCCTCTTCAGCCAGTCAACATACAGTATGTGGGGTGGACATTTATGTGGTGCCAACACATGAAACTCTTGGTGTGCATGTTTTCCCAGTTACCTGTAGCCAGTGAACTCTTCTATGCTGCTGTCTGCTGGGGAGGCAGTATCAGTCAAAAAGATGCAAAACGCTACACAAACTGGTGAAAAAAAAACCCAACTGGTTCTTTTTTTTGGAGAGAAGCTGGACACCACTGTGGACTATGATGGAGAGATGCACAGTGAGGTAGGTGGGCTCCATCTGACAAAATCCACATCATTCTCTTCATCTTATTCAAACAAACCAGAAAAGCAGCTGCAGTGGATGACTAATATCATTAAGATGCAGAACTGACAGGTATAGAATTTCCTTCATGTCCACTACCATCAGAGTCTACATCACCTCAGTCTAATGATTCATGCATTAATGACTGGTTGTTTTTGTTTTACAAATGTCTCTAAAAAACTAGTATCTACTGCAGCTTTAAGAGGATAGCCACTCTACAAATGGGAACAATGAGAAAATAATGAAGAGGAAGTCCACTGGCTGCAAAAAAAAAAAAAAAAAAAAAAAAAAAAACGTTATAAGTCAATTGTCTACTTTGGGCTTACTGGTAAAGAAGATAATAACTGTGGGCCACACCCAAATACAATTGGTGACAATAATGCGCACTGACATTGGATGCCACCCACCAGAAAGTAGAAAAATTGAAAAGTGGAGTCTAGAACAGACAAAACCAGCAAGGGTCCTCTATGTTTCAAACCATTTTCTAAAATCCAGCAAGAAAAATGTTTTACCCCACTGACAAATGTATTTGCATAATGCAAGACAATTTATGATATTTAAGGATATTCAACTTCTTTCAAGTAGTGCTGCTTTCACAGTGTATGGTATCGGTGTGGATCAGCACAGGTGCTCTGGATGATTGGTTTCCTGTGTGCGTGTGCAGGAATGACAGGAAGATTATCTAGACCTCTGCTGTGCACTCCTCAATGAAAACCCCAAACCAAATACAGTCCATTCTTGACTGTTTACATGGCATATAACTGTTTGTACATGTGTATATGTATGTGTGAAAGAGGGTCAAGGTGGCCTGGGAACCTCTGAGTAGGTAACAGGGATGTGGGGGCTAAAAAGCAGGATATGGAGGTAGGAAAATGAGTGATGAATTGCACAGGGAGATTATCATAATCATTTTCAACATCACTATAACTCAATCATGTAGTTGTGCTCAGCTCCAAGGAACACTCAGCTCTCCTTGTATATGTACTTTATCTGTCCAGCTCTTGTCTAAAAGTATTTTTATAAAGCAAAAGAGGAAATTCCTCACTGTTTTCTATGGCTGCTCCAGTATTAATGTAGCACAGACTAGCAGCTGAGTATATTTATTTTACTTTTCACAAAGCAGCAGCCGGTACAGAGGTATGCGTGTGAAAAGAACTTTAAAGCATCGAAAATATTATTTTCACTGATATATAAATAAATAAACACCCAAAGCCAGGCCCTCTTTGGAATGTAGTAATTCTGAATTTTTATGAATGACTGCATTCATGCTCGGCCACGCCCACAAAAAAAAAAAAAAAAAAAAAATCCTCAGTTCTCTCCCCTGTTGGAGCTCCAAGACCCTCCTCCTCCTCCTCCTCCTCCTCCTCCTCCTCCTCTGTTGGGGATACCTTGGCCGCGCGCCTGCCTCCTAATTGGCTAGAGGAGGTCTGGAGTGGGCGTGGCCGTCATAAAACGCACGGGGCTGATATAAAAACAAGCCTCAAACTTTGATCGATGAAATTTTTACAAGTGATGGAGGATATTTGTGGACATTTGGATTTAACCTTTGTGGACATTGTTTCTGCTTTGTGGAGGATTAAATTCCTTTTGCTGCGACTTTAATTATTATAGCCGTTTTTTTTGTTTGTTTTTATTCTTCTGTATGTGAATCTCGCGACAACATGGGGATACTGCTATTATTCGCTGTCTTGCAAGTGATGACCATCAGCTTGGTAAGTGTTGGGGAAAATAAAAACTTTCTATCTCGTGCCTTTTGTAAACACTGAGGAGTAAAGACTCACGTGCTTCGCCCTCCAGCGGATTCCGTTGTCTGGTTGTATTTTTATATAGACCAATCTTCCATACATGCATGTGCTCTGCTGGAATTCACTCCTCTGCTCCTTATTTGTGATTACAAATGTAGAATATTTGATCACATGATTCCTACATTAGGGCTGGTGTTTCAGTTCTGAAGGGGATCACAACAATACAGAATCAGGATAAATAAGGTGAAATGTCTTTAACACTGCCTCATTTGGCACTATTTAATTGTAAAAAACATCATGTAAAAAAAAAAATATCACACTTAGATGCAATAGATCTTTTATAATCTACTTGTACATTTTAACTGACCACTGTGACACCGCAGTAATATTATCCAACAGTTATTATACCAGTGCAGATAAAAATACACTTAAGGTCAATGTGAACTCATTGTATTCCATTAGTGTGACCAGGAAACATTATGTAGCTATCTTAGAAAATGTTTGTGGTGCATTGTAGCCAAGTATATGCCAAAAATAGAAAGTTATTGTCCTTGCTTTGTGTAATGTCATGTCAAACCTTCATGCCCACCTGAGACACAACAGCAGTAAGTGGACAGCAGAGTGTGGGGCGGGAATGTGTGTGTGTGTGTGTGTGTGTGTGTGTGTGTGTGTGTGTGTGTGTGTGTGTGTGTGTGTGTGTGTGTGTGTGTGTGGGAGAGGTGCTTTGGCTGAGACTGAAGTTCAATGTTTAATCCACAAACTGGCCAGGGTTTAGAAAATGGAAAAGTCAGGAAGGGATCTCATTAGGTGTGGACAGTCAGATTGGCAGCTCCACACCACAATCCAGGCACCCAGTGGGAATTATTGGAGAGAAACAAAAGGTGAAGGAGCAGGGAGGCAGGGGGAGAGGTGGTGGTGGGTGGGGGTTTGAGTCAGAGAACGTCCCTTTCATCCCTGCTCGCCCTAGCGAATGCCAAGCGGAAGGCGAATGAGGGTTACAGATATCCCTGTGGGGTTTGGGACAGTGCTGGGTATTCAGCGAATGTTTAAGCCACACACACTTTCAGGAATTTCTGTGATCTGTGTAACATGAGTCAAACTATTGTCCTGCTTGGTTCCAGTGTGGCTACATGGAAAATGAAGTTCTATATTCAGGTTTAACCAAAGTGCACACTGGTGTAAACACCCTCCAAACTACTGTGACTATGTGTTTCTTCCTTTAGGTGAGTGCTGGCTGTCCAGTGGTGTGTGAGTGTCCTGCGGGGCCCCCGTCCTGTCCCCCAGGGGTCAGCTCAGTGCCCGACAGCTGCGGGTGCTGCAAGGTGTGCGCTGCCCAGCTCAACCAGGACTGCCACGAAGGATGGCCCTGCGACCACCACAAAGGCCTTGAGTGCAACTACGGCAACGACGTTGGCCGTACCCACGGCATCTGCAGGGGTACGTACTGAAAGAGGTGGAGCATCACTTCCACAAGGAGTTTTGGGGTTTAGTTTGGGATTAGCTCAGGGTTGAGTGAAGGAATGTGTAACTTTAGGGTGGAGAGATCTAGCTTCAGAGCCAAATGGCTGCAGTTTTTTTTCTTTGATAGGGGGCTTGAGGTTTTGAAGCTCGTGCCACGTTTCAAAAACAGAGCACCTTCATGAGCTGCGACTGAAACCTGGCCAAGTCGGGGATTTATATAAGTAGTTCAGTGTGTACACAAACAGCCCTATGAAACACACAAACACGCACGCACACACAGTGGTATTTTTATACGCATGTTTATTTGGGGGTGTTTCTATATAGAGGGGGGTATCTGGGGTGTTGTATGGGGAGTCCCACTGAGGGGGTGAAGGGGACAGGACATTTCAAACAAGTCAAAATTCCTCTCTGGTCTAAGAATAGAGCTCACTTCATAGATCTAGAGATAGTGTGTCTCTCCTGCTCTTCTGATCTACCTTTCATGAATATTAAGTGTATTTACACACAAACCTCTTCCTGTTTGTTCTTTCTTCCTGGTATTTTTGTTTTTCTCACTCTCATATAGATGTAGAACACTCTCTGACAAGGGTGTGGGGGGTACAGAAATACACATACTGCTTCTTCTTCTGACACCTTATTGACATTTTAGTTAAATCTCATGACATATGTAGACAGTCAGTGTTTGTATTTAAGAGGCATCAAAGTTAAACTTTAAACTATTCCCTTTTCTTTGTCATTTCTGCTGTTATGTTCTGTGAGCCTGCCATACAACACAGTGAATAAATACATAAGAGAGATTGGCTGATGTTATGTATAAATCAATCTGACATAATATTGATAGGCTGGAGCAGGAAAAAAAACAGATTTCTAATTAATTTACTATTATCACTGCCATCCCTTGAGGGTTCTGTGTGTGAGATTTAGGTGGATCTAATTGTAGAAACTGACCATAATTTTCACAATAATGTTAGTCTACTTAGTGTATAAAAACATGAATATAGGAACTGTTGAGTCACAGACACTTAGAAGTCTTTATGGCTACAGAAGGAGCAGGTTGATTCCAAGGATGCATGTTGCAGATTTTCACTGCAGCACAGAAAAGAGTTCCTCATCTCCATTTCCAGGTTTAGTTTGGCATCCAGTGAGTTAATATCATTATTAACTGAGAGCACAGAATGGACAAACCAACCACTAGCTGAAATGGGGCCTTTTGCATTTATTCACATTTTCCCGCTATTTCAAGGGTAAGTTGATGGGTGTTCAGTTGGTTGTGATATGCAATTGCACCATTAGATGCCACTAAATATTACAGATTGAATCACTACATACATAAAAACCTGCTTAACTGAACATCAAACTCAAAGTAATGAATGAATGAATATAATAACACTGAGCATCAAGTTACCTGTAATACGTCTCTCTAGAAGAGAGTTTGGTTTTTTGAGCTAAACTCAAGTCTAGTTGAGAAACTTAATATTATGCACTGGCAACAACTGAAGTGAAGTTCTTCTGACATCCTTTCTGCACTGATTAATCATCCAAATATGATTTCCTACTTTTTGCCTTCGTCTCACATCATGACATCATGAAATGCAGTATCACAGAATATCTATATTGTGCTACTGTCACTGTTGTGGGTGTTGTGTTGTGATAGTATCGTATCTTTGATTCCCACCTCTAATTTTGACCACTCTTCCTCCTTCTCTTCACCTCAGCAAAGGCAGAAGGGCGTTCCTGTGAATACAATGGACGGATTTATCAGAATGGTGAGAATTTCCGTGCTGGTTGCAAACACCAGTGCACCTGCATCGATGGAGCGGTGGGCTGTGTTCCCCTCTGCCCCAGTCATGTCCCCCTGGCATCTCCTTCCTGCCCTGCCCCGCAGTTGGTCAAGGTGCCAGGCCAATGCTGCCTCAGCATTGACTGCCACAAGGGAACTACCGTAGTCCCGCCAGTTCACCGCAGACCTCAGCCTCCTGCCTACCCGCCTTACCCCTTCATCCCTTACCCAGCCTACCCTTACTCTAAGCCTTACTCAAAACCTTATCGGAAGCTGTACCCCTACAAACCCAAAAAGGAGAAGGACAATCTGGGCAACGAGCTGGTGGAGGTGGGACGCAAGTGGGACAAGCCACGTGGACACAATCACCTCGCGGGTAAGAGTCTCTGTGTCGCCTCAGAGGTGCCATCTGTTTCCTCTGCTCTGTAACGCATCAAGTTTTTGTTTAGCCATTTTAGCCTGTTTACAGACAAACAGGCCTACTGTGAGCTTTCCCCCTGCATCAGCCGGTGCGTATGTCAGTGTTTACGTGAGGCTTGTTTTCCACTGGCTCCTTGCACACCAGAGGTGCTCACTCAGTCTCGCTCTCATACACACTGCTCTCACACAGCACATACCTCTGTCACCCAGCTTTCCCCTCTGTAATCACCCTCTCTATGCGTCAGTGTTGCCTGTTCACTGAATGAGGCTACTGTGCTTTGCATCTCTCTCTCGGAACCTCTCCTTCTCCCTCTCTCTCCCACTGGCCCCTTTTCACCCAGTTTGCTGATCTTGCTTCTTTACCTCTGATCCTTTATATTTCTTATCATCCCCCTCTCTCTCCATCTCTTCTTGTAGCGTGGAGACAGGTGGGAGATCAGTGTGTGGTTCAGACTACTTCCTGGTCCCAGTGTTCTCGGAGCTGTGGGATGGGTGTTTCTTCTCGTGTTACCAATGACAATGCCCGCTGCAAGCTGATCAAGGAGACGCGCCTGTGCAACATTCGGCCCTGCAGCTCTATGTCAATCCCTGTCAAGGTGAGGAATATGTGTATGTGCTTTTAAGATTCTCTTCAAGGGTTGGTTAGATTGCAATGCTTCCTCTAATGACCCGCAACCATCTAGTGCAGCCACAAAGCTAAATAGACTCAGGAAAGGATTGCTCTCAAGGGGCCAGACCAGTATTAATATCATGCCACAAATTCAGTGCCTGTCCCCCCTTTAGCCCCCCCCCATGTAGTCTTTTCTGGTCTATTCTGTCTATTTGCAGTTCTGTTGCTGTGTGGGCATCAACTATGGCAGTGTGATAACGGCTGATTGGACCACATCTCCCCTCTCTGCAGATTCACACTCAGATTTTGTTTGACCCTAAATAAACACATTAAAAAGTAACACAAAGCAATATTGGTGACTTTCTAACTCCCCCAGAATGGAGGAATGAACAGACATAGCTCATAAACTTCACTGAATTTACCTATAAATGAACAGATTTACAAGGTTATTTTCATAATGTATTAAGTATGACCATCACACCCACATTTTATATTGTTGTGGCCAGTTTTTAAATTTAACAGTTTTACAATGTAAGATTCTTTAATATCTGTAACCTGGATATCCCCTTGACTGTCTCCCATCATTTTTGTTGCCAAATGCACCTCAGTACAGAATATAAATAGCTGTTGAAAATAGATGCATATTGAGAATAGTTGCAGAGGTCTAACACTCTCTGTAACAAAGAACATGAGGAACATAAAACTTAATTGTTACCTTGGAATGGAATTGGCCTTCATGCAATTTTTGCATTAATGATGAGAATAGAATAGAATCTTTATTTGTCAGTAGTAGTTTGTCACACACGTTAACATGCACCAAACATCAAAATTTGTCTTCTGCCTTTAACCCATCATTAGATCATGCATCACACACTGCATGCTGCATGCTAGGGGCAGTGGGCTTGCCATGTTGGGCACCCGGGGAGCAAATGGGGGAGTGCCTTGCTCAAGGGCACATCAGCCAACAACTCTCCACCAGTCCGGGGAATTGAACCGGTGACCCTTCGATCACAAACTGACTCTCTAGCCGACTAGGCTAAGGCTGCCCCATATATTATTATCAACAGGGTCAGAGCTACCTCTAGAGATTTGGTAAAAGGCTTTAGGAAGTATGACCTAAGAACTGTACATGTGATCATTTTGTATTGTTTGATTTGTAGGCTGACTGATATTTTAGATAGTGTTGTAAATATGACTAATTCACAGCTTTCATCAACAATAGCACTGGCAAACTGTCAAACCACAAACCCACTCAACTTCATTACAGTTCTCAGACATGGACTGGTTAAAACAATTTACAAAAATAAGCAAATTCATGATTTGATTTAATGTTTTTCACATAGAAAAAAGTAATTGCTTGGGTAAAAAGAAGTGTGTTATACTTAGTTCACTGTTTGTGCACACCTAATACAGCAGTGAAAAATCATTTAAACTACTTCAAGGATCCACCAAAAATACAGTACTGAATATACAAATTTAGGTATGATATTTTTCTTTAAAGACGTCTGTAAATCTCCTCCCTATTGAAAAACCCAGAATGCAGATATGTTCATTTAATAGTATTAAATATTTTCAATCTTGCCATGATGCCTCCATCCTTTAGTTTAAAATTGGCTTCAAAATATTTGTCATGTCCCAAATCCTCTATGTGAGTAAATGCCCCATGTTCAGATTATATATATATAAGCATATTTTACACCTTAAGCCAATGAATGTGAGAATACCCTGACAAATATTGACACCTCTGCATACACATCATCTTTCACAAAGGTTACAGTGAAGAAACATGAAAATATACTTGTGTTCCAGTGTTTTTTTAGAAGTTCACCTTTAAAAATGCTTCTTAAAGGCACCAAGTGGTAGTTTTTCAGTATTATGCTACTACAAAGACACATGCATAAATCTCTGAACTCACTGCTCTTATACCTTTGTGGTCCACGTGATCCTCTCCCACACTGAACCTGCGACACTGTGGCTGTTTGCTGCACTCGCTGGCACTTTGTTGTGTGATTTAAGGAGCACTCGAATCGCCCACTCTCACATTTTATCCACAGCCCCCTCAGAAACATTCAGCCCCCGAGATCAGGCACTCATGGGCCTGATGGGTTTGTTATGCACCTGTTTCACTGTGCTTTCCCAGTGTTTGTTGAGCTGTTCTGGGTGTTAATGCATATCCCTAATCATTGGCATGTTCCTCGCTCTAGCACTTATCTGATGTTCCGACCTTTATTTTGGTCTCCCTCTGCATCTGTGTTCAACGAGTCATTTCTTTTTCCCTCCACAGAAAGGAAGAAAGTGCTCTCGTACCCATAAGGCCCCTGAACCACACCGCCTGTCGTATGCTGGTTGCAGGAGCACTCGCCTGTATAGGCCCAACTACTGCGGCGTATGCAAGGATGGCCGCTGCTGCTCCCCCCGCCGTACACGCACCGCCTCCGTCACCTTCACCTGCCCTGACGGTGAACGCTTCAACAGGTCTGTGATGTTCATCCAGTCCTGCAAGTGCAGCGATGAGTGCAACCACCTGAATGAGGCTGCCATGCCTCCACAGAGATGGCTCTATGGAGACACACACAAGTTCATGGACTAGTGGTACGATCCCCCCAATATACATTCCTGCAAAAACTCACAAAAAGACTGTAACTCCTCCCTTTAGTAATCCCCATTATAGAATAGCTGTCCCTAGTGTATCTATGAGTAGACGCAAGCAAGGTGCACAAGTCAGAACATCTTTTCTGGAGAATTATTTGGGGAAGAATGGGGAGAAGAATGAATTGGATGGGTGTAACTCAGAAATAGCAAAGTGACCAAGCCCCTGCTTTAGTATAGATAAAAAGTTGTTCTTCACAGAACATGAATGCTGCGATGCACCAAATGTCCCCTGAACTCTGAGACTGAACCCTTTTGTTTGGGGACAACGGAGCGAAAGCAGATGCACAAATAGTGGTGGCTTGTGTTAATGAGCAGACCAGCTACCACAAAACTGGTCTGATTTGAAACCAGCTGGGATCATTCATGTATGTGTGCTCTAGGATGTGATAAACCAAATGAAGACTCATTGAGAAGACCTGACAGAAAGACTGGGATGCAGAAGATGGAGGAGCATCTCATGTGTTCTGACGGGAATGGGGCCTCTTGTGTCTTTTATGGTATTTATTCATTGGTATTTATTGTTGAGACAAACATGATGACACATTGGCCCGCCACTGGAGAAGGCGGCATTGCTATGTTTGGAGTGTCGCCATGGCTGAGTGGGGATCTGAAAGGGACAAAACAGCTGAGAGCTGTCAGTTGCGAGGCAAGAGGAGGAATCCTACAGATCTGGGGCTCAACCCCAGGATCACATCAGAGGTCCGAGCAGTCAGAAAAAACCTTTATGTAATGATGGATGATGAGGCCACAGCTATTGCGAGGATGAAGAGGAGGTATGTACTGGAAAAAGACAGAGCTGAACCTGATGGGTCGGGACTTTGTAAGCACTAGTGGGGAATATGTCAAAGGTTGTTTACACAGCTGGACTCATCCCCTGCCTTGCCTCTACAAGAAACTGAGACATTTAGCAAGCACCAGAAGAACAAGCCTGGAATTCTGGCGTCAAGAAGTCGACTGCCTAATTCTGTGCAAATTACAATCCTGACTCTAAGCAGCAGTGAGAAAAAAAGTCACTCTGGTTTGCTGTAAAAATAAAATCTTAAAACTGCGTGTGCTGAGGTAAACATGTAATTTGTGACTGGTGGGTTTGAACCGCTCTGCTGCGCAACCCAGTCTATAATCTAGCAGCAAGTAACGTTCGCCAGCTCAACAAAACAATAACTCATGCTTCTTCGTGTTTAAGTGGTGTCTATTTCTGAGTAATGTTTAAGTTTGTGTTGTCAGCTGACATCACTATTGAGGACAGAGAGGAGCTTTGTGGCCCTGTGGAGGACAGGACCCTGTTCTGAGGAAACTTTCTATTGGCTGCACCTAATGGGTTTTTAAAGGCATAAACAGGGGGATTCTGTTTTGTCATTTGTGGGGGATTTGCTCTGAACACATCTTGGACTTCATGCACCTTATGCCAGTCTTGAGTCAAGAATGCAAATGTTATGTGGATGATGGAGAGATCATGTCAGACTGAATCTCTCTGAATATTTTAAACAAGTGATTAATTATTTCTAGCACCATTCATTATTTTAGTTTTTTTCTCTTGTGACTTTGCAGTTTTCTGTGAAAGTGGATATTTGCATTTTCTACAGTAGGCTTCTTTAGGTGAAAGACTGCTGCGTCTTAACCTTACAACCTTGATAATGGGTTTTAAGGAGCTAAAACTTGTCAGATAAGTTTCCATTACTACTTGCCTTTGTAGAAGCTATGGTTTTGGTACTGTATGTGTAGTATTTGTTACATGACACCATAGAGCAGCTATGTACAGATGCATTGTTACCTTCTTTGTAGTTGTATCTGCTGTATAAGGGCCAATCCTCTGAGTTATAAAGTCGTCCTTGTATAGTTTAGCACTGACCGAGGCAGGGTTCAGATGCTTCTGAGCATTACGTGCCAAATGAAAAGTATGATTGCATATCTACTGGTGTACATTAAAACCATCTGTAATAATAAAGTCACACTTTATCAATTTAGGATTATGAAAGGAGAAAAGGACCCCAGCTCCAAATGGAAGTCAGTTAGAATTTTACAGTGTAGTACTGCTGACAGCCACTAGATGCTGGCTCTTAAAAGGCCTACATTGAGCTTCCCTCTAAAAAGTAAGTCAATAAAATTTTTTCAGGAGTCAGTTATTTGTTTTATTAATACCTTCTGATCCATGTTGTGGTGTTCCATCTGTAAATTACTGGTTCATTAACAAGCCTTTTGTTCTGACATAAAATTTTGGTGGCTTTGACAACTGTGGTTAGTAGCCAGCTCATCCCACACTTTGACAATTTGTTCAACTGAAACATTTTTTCCCTTTTAGAGAGCTTGACTTTAGTTGTGGTTAGTAAGTTACACCAACCAAACTGTGAACTGATGCAACTGCTCCACAAATATTTGAAATTTACCATTTTATTGTGCCAGTAAACTTGCCTCTCATTCACTCACCCCATGACCTTTTGCAGTCCTGAAGCTGTCCCAAGTAACATGTTGCTCTAAGAGTTGATGTGGCAACAAAGTCCACAGCAGGAGAGACCAAAAGTTGATCATTCTTTATGTGTATAATAAACTACTTAAACTTTCCAAATCAGTAAGTTGTGACCCAGATCAAATTTTAACCACCAAATAATTTCCAAATTGCATATTTTCAAATACATCCTTACTCCTATATATGGTGTTGAGCAAAGTGATTATTTTCCAGTAATTAAATGATGGTTTACAATTTTTGGTGAAACAGTTTATTACATTTTGTTACTATACCTTTGTATGTGAATACAAGATACAAACAGATACATTAAGCATTTATTAATGCACAGTGTGGCAATAATATACTCGTATCAAAATCCTGGAAAATCATCACTACAGCTTCACTTTGTGACTTCATTTATTGGAGGCATTCAATTGTAAATTCAAAGAAAAAAGCTGCCATATGAGCTAGAATTACAACTGTCACTACATTTATAAAGGGCCAACTCTTCTGCAGTGGGAGGGGGAAATGAAACATACACTCCTATACAAAAACTAGTTTCAACATTTAGGGGGGAAAAAGGCTAATAGCTGCTTTTACATGTTCCTCAGAACTACATCTGAATGTTTCCCTGAAGCTCTGCTGGTGACTAAAATAAAAAAAAAAAAAAACTGTGGCAGAAACAAAAGCCTTACAAGAGACCACAATAGTGAAATGGCATTTTATAAAAAGTTTTAATTTCATTGAGCAAAAACAAACAGTAAAAGACAAATTAAAATCAAACACCCCCTCTGTCCCCATATCGGACAATAAAAATAAATGTTTGGTGAACAAAGGGAACGAGCAGAGCTTTCAAAACAATGAAGTACATCTACTTCCAAGTACAAGACACAAGATCCATGGAAAAGGAGACACCCGCTTGGCTGGAAGACTCATCTGGACTGCTCGACTACAGAGGGGACAAGGGAGACACGGAATGAGCATGTAAAAGGATCAGCACTGTGAACGACAGCTGAGCATACCAACTTATCACCAACAGGTTAAACATGTAAGGGCACTTTGCATTTGATGAGAGCCCACAGTTATATAGCAGCACCAACTGTTTGTCTCTAATTGCCAAGATAGGGTTACAGGTTCATTACACTTGCTGATTAACAGTGGGGCGATCTTAAGCTGACAGATCCTGCTGGCTTTAAGAGCCCCACAAAACAGAACATGCACATTAACAGTGAGAGTAAGTTATTTTGATAGTGAAGCACTCTGAAACCATTTAAGCCACAAATTACAATCATTCCAGCAACTTTATTAAAGACATCAAGCATGACATTAGATGAGACTTACTGTAAGACGAGATGTCGATCTCATCTGGCAGTTCAGCCACATTAACCTCAAAGCGGTCCTGCACATCGTTCAGAGTCTTGGCGTCCGTCTCGTCAGACACAAAGGTTACAGCCAGACCTTTGGTCCCAAATCTGCCAGCACGGGCAACCTAGCAGAGACCACATAAAGTGAGTAAAAACATACACTTGAACTGCAAACTTTACTTGTAAACAGTGGGAAATGGTTGACTCTGGTGTGAAATAATTAAAGATCACTAGACTTTCACACATTTCCTGAAGGAAATGTAACCCGTGTGCTTGCCTCTTGCCGGATTGGTGGACTTGTGGCTAGGTGCGATGTAAAAGAAAGAAATAGCTCCCGTTCAATTCATATGTGGAATGAATGCGTCAGTGTTTGTGGACTGACGTCACCACAGACTTTCTGTGGACCTGTATTCAGATGAGAAACCTCCCACAGTCTGTGTCAGTTCTGTTAAAGCACTGTTTAAATAGGCTCCTTTAATTGAATAGCTCCATGTGTCTGTGTATGTGATCCCAGCTGACCTC
>JAPQRP010000029.1:5205970-5216190 GCA_037367295.1 Apogon hyalosoma
GAGTTGGACTAATGTGGTCTGCTTTTTTGGTCTTAGTGAGGACTCTAGCAGCAGAGTTCTGAATGAGCTGCAGTTGTTTAATTGATTTTTTTAGGTAGACCTGTAAAGACACTGTTACAATAATCAAGCCGACTGAAGATGAATGCATGGACCAGTTTTTCCAGGTCCTACTGAAACATCAGATCTTTTATCCTTTAGATGTTCTTAAGGTGATAGTAGGCTGATTTTGTGACTACCTTGATGTGTTTTTCCAAATTTAGGTCTGAGTCCATCACTACACCCAGATTTCTGGCTTGGTTAGTGGTTTTTAGGTGTATAGACTTGAAGTTCTGTGGTGACCTGCAGTTGTTTCTCTTTGGCTCCAAAGACAATTGCCTCAGTTTTGTTTTTGTTCAGCTGAAGAAAGTTGTGGCACATTCAGTCATTAATCTCCTCAATGCATTTACCAAGAGCCAGTACAGGGCCTTGGTCTCCAGGTGACATTGTGATTTGGATCTGCGTGTCATCTGCGTAGCTATGGTAACTAATAATGTTGTTCTTTATAACCTGTGCCAGTGGGAGCATGTAGATGTTAAACAGAAGAGGTCCCAGGATGGAGCCTAGGGGAACCCCACATGTAATTCTTGTCTGCTCAGATGTATAGTTACCTAATGACACAAAGTACTTCCTGTTCTCTAAGTACATCTTGAACCAGTTTAGTACAGGGCCAGACAGACCTACCCAGTTCTCCAGTCATTTGAGTAATATTATGTGGTTGATTATATCAAATGCAGCACTGAGGTCCATCAGAACTAACACTGACATGTTTCCATCGTCTGTATTCAAACACATGTCATTCATCACTTTGGTCAGAGCAGTCTCAGTGCTGTGGTGCTGTCTAAAACCTGACTGGAAGATGTCATAGCAGTTGTGATGTGTTAAAAAGTCATTTAGCTGATGAAAAACAGCTTTTTCAATGATCTTACTTAAAAATGGAAGATTGGAGATTGGCCTGTAGTTGTTCATTTGTGTCTTGTCTAGATTGTCTCTTTTTAGCAGAGGTTTAATTACAGATGTTTTCAATGGCTCTGGAAAAACACCTGACATTAAAGACGAGTTCACAATCTGTGACAGACCTGAATCCAAAGTCTCTGAGACCTTTTTAAGAAAACCTGTGGGCAGGATGTCCAAACAGCAGGAGGAGGAGTTCAGTTGATGTAAGATGTCCTCCAGAACTTTGCTATTAATGATATAAAACTGCATCATGGTGTTTGAACTGGTTTTCGGAGGACACAGTACATATCCTGAACCTGAACCAACTACTTGTCTAATATTTTGAGATTTTGTCTGTAAAGAATTTGGCAAAGTCATTGCAGGCCTTGGTAGAATAAAGTTCTGGTGCTACTGACATGGGAGGGTTTGTTAGTCTGTCGACTGTAGCAAATAAGGCCCGAGCACTATGACTGTTTTTGGTGATGATGTCAGAAAACTACGACTTCCTTGCATTCCTTAGTTATAAATTATAGGAGTGAAGTTTCTCTTTACAGATGTCATAATGAACCTGTAGATTTGTTTTTCTCCATCTGCGCTCGGCTTTCCGACACCCTCTTTTTAAATTTTTTACCAGTGTGGAATTTTTCCATGGAGATTTTTTTCTTCCAGAGATAAACTTCACCTTAGTGGGAGCAATGGAATCCACAATATTTAGCATCTTATCATTGAAGCTAGTGACAAGCTCATTGACTGAACCTCCTGACAGGGCAGGTGTTAGAGAAAAGACCTGGTTAAAGACCTCATTGGAGTTTTCAGTTATACACCGTTTTGTGATCACCTCCTTTGAAACATTTGTGTACATAGTAGTTATATAGTATAGTTTACATGTGGACATGCAACACACACACTGAAACTGATCATCAGCATTTAACCCATCACTAGACCATGCAGAAACACATAGGATAAAAAAAAGACATAAATGATAAATATAAAATTTCAAGTCAATATATACATTATACAATATACAATTATATATTATACAATTACTATATTAAGTTTCTGTTCTCTTCTTTTTAGGCCATACTTTTTGATCTCCAGGGACTCAAGGGAAAGTCTCATGATATCACATAAAGAGAAACTGATGTGATGTGATAATACTGATGTACAAAACATTTTGCATCTCTTTCAGGGAAACATGGCTTTAAATTTAGACAGCAGGGCTTGACACTGCAGTGGGCAGATGTGTTTTATCCACACCCTTGGTTTCAGAATTCTGCTGTGAAATGGCCTTGCGGCTTCACACCCCTACATTTGCTACATACACAAAGCACTGACATACAAATAAAAAAAGTGTAGTGATGTTTTGGGTGGGGCTGTGTTACATGGCAGCAAGTTTGCACGATAATCAGCTAAAATCTTTGAAGACAGTTTAAGATTCTGTCCATCTGCATCACGTTCAGTTCAGTTACTATAAATGCTGAGAGACAAGACTAAAATGAGCTAGAAACGGTTCACCAAGTATAGAGAGGGAAAATGGATAAGAATACTGGATGATTTTGAGTGTATTCAAAAGGAAACTGAAGAAAAAAATGTTTATTTAGCCACAGCAAAATCCCTTTGCATTTGGATGTTGTGCAATTTAAGATGTATTAACTGAAGTCTTGCATTTAAGATCCTCTCCACTGGCTTGTCCAAAAACTCATTCAAAATAGTCTCCATCAAGGAATAAAGCCTCCAGTAATTACTCTGTGAAATGTGCACTTTATTTTACTTACCTAGGTGTTCATTATGTAGTGTTTTACTGTGGTTTACCAGATATAATTGTAGAAATTTAATATGCAGAATAATATCTAAAAAAGTTTAGAATCACATGAAAATTTTAATCATTGTGTTTTTTAAAATTAGTCTGGAGTGATCCATTAATATCTACAGAAGGGGTGGTCACCTTTCACAGAGTTGTTTTCCCATGTTTCTCTGGCTCAGAACAGTCTTCCTTCTTTTCTTTTTCTGTTTTATAGCTGGTGATATCCCACATTAAAGTACATTACAGACACCTACTATATTCCCAGAATAGTCAGTAAGAAGTAATAAAGTAAGCAATGACTGTAATGAGGGACTTCCATAATTTTAGTAGTCACCATAGTCAAGGGTGAGACAGTATTAAGTCAGTTCCAGAGTTCAACACTAGATGTCACTAAATATCACATGCTGAACACTTAAGAAGAGAGAGAGAGAGAAGCAATGTCTACATTCTTATACTTTCCCAACTATCAATTACACATAATATTTTTTAACACATTAGATAATTTTATTGGTCAAAAAAGTTACAGTTTGTGGTAAAGATAGGAAAGTAACATCTCATCTCATGTGACATACATACCAAAATTTAAGCTGCAGAGACAACATTACAGTGACATCACTTTAGTGACTTTCAGGAGTGTAGCCTTTCTATTTATGTATTTTCACAGTTTACTGATTTAACAATTTTACTACAGCCTGCAACTTTATCAACTCAGAAAATTATCTTTTAAACTGACAAACATCATGTGTAAATGTTGGTACAGGATAAAAAAAATTACTTGTCTCTCACCATTGACTGTAATACAATATTTCTCCAAAATAAGGTCCAATAGAACACTACCAGAAGGGATGGGACTTCACCTCTCTTTACAGACAGGTGACAAATGAAAGGTAAAACCAGTGTTATGTAAAGTACTGGAAAGTCACATTTGAGTAGAAGTACAGGTACTCTACCAAAAAATTACTTGGATAGAAGTGCAAGTCACCGACTGAAATGTCACCAGTCTCTATGTTTAGGTTTTTCCAACATTAGACATTATAATTTTTGCAGATGTAGGTAGCTGCTGTCTTGGGTACCATGTCATTGTAGCATTCTCACACCCTCTTTCCTTCCTATAACACTGCACTGTCAGAGTGATACAAATCTTAAAGAGGGGGCTGCATGAGTGGGGATGCCCGTGTTCTGGTTGAATTTGAGAAGTTGACATCATCATGATCATCATCACACAGCTGTAGCTGACGGTTGGCAGGAGTGGAATTTATTCCTACAACAAATTTTTTTGCATGTAGGTACTGAGATGTAATAGATGATGCGATGTTTCTTCTTTATTTGATGGAAAATGCCACAGTTTCTTTTTTAATCTGTGTGTGTGATGATTTCAATCTGACAGCAATTGATTGACAAGTGTAGGAGGATGTAATAAACTGTAACATAGAAAGAAAAATACCTCAGCAAAGTATTTCCTGTTTGGTGGAAGGCACAGGCCTGATAGTGTTGTGGGTTCACTATCACATACACAATAACCCTGTGCTTTAGTGTCATATTGAGCGTCGGTACAGTCCACAGTTCCCATGGCTGTGGTAAATATAGATTTATTCATTACAAGTGATGCATCATGCGTGAAATTTTATGTTACTATGCTACCATTAATATTATTTATAGTTTATTCTTTAAAAAATGTTACTCTGACCACATTTTTCAGAAAAACATTGATAAAACATTTCCATATGAAACAACATATTAATATTAAGTTCTTAGAATCTCATTTCAATCTCATCGCCTCCCATGCATTACAAAGACAGAAAGTCCTGCACTATCTGTAACCTCTACTCTTCTGCCAACCAAAGGCAGAGAAAGTTGAATAGTTGTGAGGAAATGAGTGTGAAAACGGGTGGGTGGGGGTTGAACTGGTGACACAAAGTTTAGAGAAGTTGTCAGCCGTGAGAAAGTGGCATAACGCTTCATCTTGTCAAGTCCCCTGCTGAAAACCACTGCAATCCACCAGCCACAACAGCAACACAGATAAACACCACAGAGCTGAAACTGCAGTGTGACCCCTCGCCCAATAGCCTAATGCAATGTTTTTCTTTCTGTATTATTATATTTCTGTATGATATAATTTGACACAAATCAGAACTCTCAGGATACCTAAAAGACCCAAGAAATTTGTTTACAAAGAGCATTGCTTTATAGTTGATGCCCCTGTTAGTAATCTCATTCATTACTGCACACACTTCCATCATAAATTTGAATGAAATCAGATGATTGATGTTTAAAGTCTCTAGAAGCCTAAAACCATATAGTTGTAAACCTTTGAACTTTGGGAACTGTTATGTCTTTAGTCCATCCTTGCATCTGGTTGTGTAATATCGTTCATTAAGACTGGAGCCCTAAGATAGCTTGTTAGACAAAGTTAGCTGCTGTTTCATCACTAACTTTAAAGTTAGCTAGTCTTAGCATGCCTGTTAATGTTATCTCTGCTTCTGGAAAAACAGCAACATATATTTGACTAAAAAGCTGTAAGAAGCTTTATGATTCATGGTACAAACAAAAAAGAATTCAAAGTAGAACTTATTCCTGAACATTTACAACACATCTCATATTCCTTCCACATAGTTACAAAACAATAGTCATAATATAACAGAGCACAGTGAGTGAACATTAACAACAAAGGAGAACAAACTTTGCTGACATTCACATTCATTTCTTTCCGCCCTCTTCTCCCAGTTTCAGGTTCCTAGAAAGGCAGCTTTCTACCACCATGAGGGGAACGAGAAGACCCTGAACCCCTCAAAAACAAATGAGACAGAAACCCACTGAACCCACCAGCCCGTCTCAGCTCCCTGCACTCCTCTCGTCTACTCTCCCCAACAGCCCCTGGGAGAAGGTTACAAGCCCCCTGCCACATCAACCACAAGGCTCTCACATGCCTCTCTTCATGCACATCAAGAGGAACTCAACTCTATTTTATGCTGCTCACACCAGGAGTTATGTAAAACGTTTGCAGAAATAAAGCCACATGTAGATATACTTTGGTTTTAGTTTATATGTGGCCCTGTATGATTTGATTTCAATCTGAGGTCAGATTATTCAGTAACCAACCAAACCAATATATAGACATTTGGAAAAATGTATGTTATTTTCCCCCCTCTTTTTTGGTTAAAAATAAATAAATAAATAAAATTTAAAAAAATAAATATATCTATTTTTTTTATTTTTACAGTTACAATTTCTTTAATTAATAAAAATGGATGTTTATTGCAGAACATGTTAACAAGCGGGAAATTACATGCAAAATCATCTGTACATTGTTCATTCATTCATTTTCTGAGCCCGCTTTATCCTCACTAGGGTCATGGGGGTTGCTGTAGCCTATCCCAGCTACTTATGGGCGAAGGCGGGGACATGTCGCCAGTTCATCACAGGTCTGACAGATAGAGACAAACAATCACTCTCACATTCACACCTATATCTATACATATACATATCTATATATGTACATGGTCTGAATAAAAATGAAAGAACACTTTTTCTTGTGACTTAAGGCAGTACATCATCTACATACAGTGATATTTTGTGATCCTTGGTTTCTTATCTGTTTACTCTTAATTACTGGGGTGATATATAAACAGTTTCAAAGAGATTTCAGTTTTGCATTTTGTTGCTCAGAAATTCTTATCTGATCTGTCTTTAGAGCCTGTCTTTAGTTTGAGTGTTGATTTCCAAAAATATTTTTAAATGCTTACACCCTCAGTTCAGGGCAACAAAATGGAGCAGATGGTTATTGTCACATGGTTATGGTAATGAAATAGTATTTTCATCTGGTTTGAAACTGGTTTCGTCTTTCTGGACAAATGCCTTGATCTCCCCCTCGTCACGTACAAGATGCACTTTACCAGGCTTGCTTTGTTATCACTTGTACACTGAAATTTGACAGTTTTTGTGGTAAGTGAACTTGCATATGGATACGTAAACATGCGTCCTCACATTAGCTATGAGCGTACTGTTTTCAAGGTTGTAAAATCAAATGATAGAGTTGACAGATTACCAACATATAAGTTCCAAAGGTGAAATAACCTCATTTTAAAGTGGAACTACACAGGATTTTACAGTTTGGTTCTTCGCCGGTTTTGTAGCATTTTTCTCAGCGAACCTCACCCTACAGTTTCGGAGTATATATTTACTGTCGTAAAACCCACCAACCGTGTGTTGTTTTCAATTAAGCTAGTGACGAGAAGGCAAAAAATAGTGATCAAAAATATGCTACTGGAGTGTGGAGCAGAGTGGAATGGGAAACTTTAACCGGACGTTGAAATTTTGGACATCTGTTTTCACTCCACGATGCTCTTTAGCTCTGTGGCTAACATTAGCAGTTTGGTGCCAACGGCTGCAGACGGTCGGTCTCCGCACACACAACCGGTGTCATTGAGACCTGTCTGTCAGGGTGGCCAAAATGAAACACGTGGACAGGAACATGAGGCTCCGTCTGAAGCCGCTAGCACCATGCTGCTAATGTTAGGTAGTTCATGAGCGAATGGCGATGCACTGGTGTTCTACTAAACATCTTAGGAAGTCTTTTGTTCCTGCTGTTGTGTGTTTTTATAATGAGAACTTTATTCGAAATAGAGGGTAGGCACGTGACGTCACACTAGCGGAAGTCACCGTGGTTACGCCCACTGAGTGGCAGAAAGAGGGAGATGAGTGGCAGCACTGGCTTCAATCCTGTCTAAATTTAAGAACAATATTTAATAAAAATGGGGAAGAGTTGTTGTGCAATTGATTGTATGAACAGGTTTGAAAAGCAGTCGGAGATATCGTTTTACAGGCACCAAAAGTTACCTGGATTTGTGGATCCCGTTTCATGGCAGGTAACATTAATTTATGCTGTGTTTTTGAGTAAAATCATACCTTAAATTACGTAATGTTTTGGCTAATGTTACTTCTTAGTAAAGCTCTTGTTACTCTTACATGGTTTTTGTCTTCATTTTTGTGATACTGAACCTTGTGCTCTACATGATTTGTAAACTAACTTAAACTGAGGCTAACCCAGTTTTTCTGATACAGGGGTACTTGAGCACAAAGCTACGATGGTGTATTAAGGCCACGTAAGAAAATAAATACACTGTCACTACAACAATAAAGTCGTAAATAAAATATTTAGATACATTTTATGAGAATAAAGTTGAATACAAAAAGTGTCATAATTTTAAGAGAAAAAAGCCATAATATTTCAAGAATAAAGCCATAATTTTATGAGAATGAAGTTGTCATATTCCGAGAATAAAGCCATATTAGGACAATAATGTAATTTAAAACCAGGTGTGAAAAATATAATTTATAAGAATAAGGTTGTACCCTGCTGGTCCAAAGCAGTAGTATCTGTGTTGTATAAAGTATCTGATATGAACTAGACATAAATATCCACAGTACTAGTAGATCCTGCATATATTCACTGGGTCAGTCCACTGTCTACAGTAGATGGACTTTGGATCAGCTGGTTCTGCTCTAGTTTTGGACCCTGGTTGTCAGTAATGATGAAACCATGTATTTTTGTTTGTTTCAGGTAAAACGAGCCATGATCTGGATGTAAGGATACGCAATTTCGGGCCACACGTCAGTGTTCGTGGATCACTAGTTCTTTGGTAGCTTAAACGGATCCATGTCGAGTCCAGTTGTCCTTAATTTCATTTCATATTCCATATTTTTCCTGGTCTCGCTGTGTTTACTGCTACACTCTGTCGTATTGAGTGAGGTTTTTCCCACTCAGTCAGACTTAGAGGGGCGTGGCCCGGGGGAGAAGTGATGTAAACGCATACCCTCTATAACAGCGGTTTTCAAAGTGTGAGGCGCACCTCCCTTGGGGGGTGCCAGAGGACTTAAGGGGAGGCGCAGTGTGAGAAAAAATAAACCTGAATAAAAAAGAAAAACAGTGTAAATATCTGGTTAGCTAACTACAGTACATGCGAGGGGCAAAATGCATCAATTTCTAATACCTCAAGTGAAAGTGAGAGAGGACACAGAGTCTGGGGCAAACAGCAAACAGAAGAAGTACGACCCTGATTATTTAAAGTTTGGCTTTTCTGGTCCTGACGATGCTCTGCTGCCACAGTGCGTTATTTGCAGAGGTGCTAGCTAACCACAGTATGCCACCATGTAAACTCTGGTGTCATATTGAAACTAAGCACCAAAGTTTGAAGACCAAGCCACGGGTTTTTTGATAGGAAGCTTAATGAATTGCAATCACAGATGAAAGTCATGGAGACCGAAGCATCATACCATGTAGCGTTACACATTACGAAGGCAGAGAAACCCCACAACATTGGCAAGACATTGCTCCTTCAAGATGTGTCCGGTAATAGTGGGCAATGATAAAAACACACAAAGATGTTAAGATGTGTTAAAAGAGACGTTAAAAAACATACAGATGTTAAAATGTATTTAAAAAGATGTTAAAACACACAAACATATTAAAATGTGTTTAAAAAGATATTTAAGCACATACACAGATAAAGATGTTTAAAAATATGTTTAAGAACATACAAACATGTTTAAAAAATAAAGATGTGTATAAAATGTATTACTGAAACCTTTTTTTTAAGCCTGCATGGAACATACAAAGCAATAACAGTAATAATAGCAATAATACTTAAAGCTGCAAGCAGCATTGGTTGGGACCTTGTGCTCTGGCCAGGTTCCACCTCCCATGCCACCACCTGTTACCTGTCACACCTTCCTCCACCCGTTGTTTTTTTTTTTGGCAGTTTTATGTATATGTTTTGGCATTTTTACCAAGGGTTTTATTTTGAAAACACCTACTCTGTATTTACATGTGTGTCTGTGAGTGAGTGTGTGTATGTGTGTGTGTGTGTGTGTGTGAGAGAGAGAGAGAAAATCAGTTTTAATCAGTTATAATACTCACAATTTAGCAATTTTAATAAAGCTTTTATTTTGAAAAAGCTGACTCAGTGTGTTTGTGTGACTGTGTGAGTGAATGACTTTGAGAGAGAGAGAATTGGTTTTAATCAGGTATTAATACTCATACTTTTGCACTTTTAAGAAAGCTTTTATTTTGAAAAACGCTACTGTGTGTGTGTGTGTGTGTGTGTGTGTGTGTGTGTGTACGTGTGTTTTTGTGTTTGTGAGTGAATGAGTTTGAGAGAGAGAGAATCACTTTTAATCAGTTATTAATGGTCATAATTCAGCATTTTCAATAAAGCTTTTATTTTGAAAATTCTACTCTCTCTGTGTGTGTTTGTGTGTGAGAAGAGAGACTCAGTTTTAATCCCTTACTAATACTCATAATTTTGCAGTTTTAATAAAGCTTTTATTTTGAAAATCCTACTCTGTGTGTGTATGTTAGTGTGTGTGTGAGAGAGAGAGAATGAGAAAGAGAGAGAGAGAGAGAGAGAGAGAGAGAGAGAGAGAGAGAGAGAGAGAGAGAGAGGGG
>JAPQRP010000029.1:5216290-5228509 GCA_037367295.1 Apogon hyalosoma
TTGTGAACTTCCTGTTGGAGTTAGGTCATGGGTATCAGTGTATAATTTGTCGGGCTCAATGAGACGAACATTTTGGCATTTGTTTCATGTTTCGGTGACATTCCTACTGGCAGCTAGGAGCATTTTTGTGTTTCTAGGGGGCACTAGAGAGCACATTTTGGCACCTAAGGGGTTAATTTTTGCATTTTTATCAAATTTTTCGCCAGACATGACATGTGTGCCAAATTTGGTGAGTTTCTGAGCATGTTTAGGGGGTCAAATTCCAGATTAAAGTGGCACCGGGAGAATAATAATAATAAAAAACAAATGAAATAATACAATAGGGCCTTTTCCCAGGGCAGCTACTTTTGAGTTCTCTTATGGAAGGCTCACTATCCCGCATTTTGAAAACCCCTGCTCGGACTGTACTGAGAAGTTGCAAATGGCAGATTCGGCCCAAAAGGCGCTAGTGGGTAGACGGAGGGCTTCCATTCAACCCATAACAAGCCATTTGGCCATCGCAATTACTCTGAAACTGTTTAATTAAGATAAAAATATTGTCTAGTTCCGCTTTAAATTAAGTTAATCTCATCAAAATTACACAAATCACACATCATCTCTGGCGCGTTGTAATATATGAAGCCTACAAGACTGAATAAGCATTCAAAATTAGAGCCAGATGTTAAAAATGAAACAATAAAATATAAGTTTAAAAAAAAAAAGAAAATTAGAGGTGGAAGAAAAGGGGGCACTTGTGTTTGCAAACCACACAATAAAGAGCAGTTAAGCATGCACTGTTCACAAAAGATCATTATGTAAAATCTATATGCTCTTTGTGAGTTAATTAATGAGCAGTGATTAAAACATGTAAAGTAGTGTAGTTATAGTGTAGTATCACGTCTGTGTCATATTGTGCACTTGGTTTTGTGACGTAATGGGTCGTGATGTAAAAGTGGGCCCTGAAGTCACGAGTGTGGGAAAAAAGTATAATATTTTAATATTAAATGCTTGGCTATAAAAATAAATACTTTAAAAGCAGACTACTAATAGCTGATATTTGTGCTACATGTTAACCTAAAATCAAACATGATTTTCTTTTCTTTTTTTTAAAGAAGTAATGTCTTTGATGATGGGGCTGAAAAAAAAAAAAATCTTCCATACTCACAAATATGTGGTTTAAGAAGGTACCACATAATAGCAGAGTGACACACACTCGGACAGGTCGTAAAGGTTCACACGTTCACATGAGAACGAAGAGATTTTCAGAATTTCCAAAGCATGCTCAGTGTGTTTACAAGACCGCCCACAGAAACAGTCATTATTGTGGTAAATAAAGCGGTGTCACAAAGCATAGTGGACCACATTAAAAATGATTTCATCTCAACTTTGGTATCAATAACTTTGTGTAGACTACAATAATTAACTTTCTGTGTTCTTTTATTTTTTTATGTGATTTGCTCCAGCCTCGACCAATCATTGAAATCAAACCTAATCTGTTTCTGTCATGTCATCAATAGTGGGTGTGAGGAATAGAAAAGAGGACGTTGCCAAGAACAAAGACTCAAGAGATACTCTCAACTTTCTGCTGCGCAATACAGAGTTAAGATCATCATAATCCAACTGGGAAAATATTCATTTCAAACACTATTTCATACTTATCTGGGTGCCTGACAAACTGCAAATTCAGGTATGTCACCTTGTCTTCTTTGCCACAGGTGAAAAGGATATTATTTAAAAAAAAATATGTCACTATTATTTGAAGATTACTGAATAGATCCTCCCCCTAACAATGTTTAAAAGTTTGCATGTTTGGCAAAGTTTTTCCAGGTTGTTTCTTCTATATTTTCTTTCCGTTTCTTTGTATTTTACTGTCTGATTTAATGTTAAATTCCAAAGGCAGATATTTATAACTACTGTTTGTAATGAGGACAGTCACATAAATTCAGCAAATGCAAATGTCTGAGGGTTTGTTTAATTTAGTTTCATTTACTTTTAACAGAGTAAATGAAATGACAGGAAACCACAATAGAAACCAACTGCAGTTATTACAATAAAAAATTTCAAATTCCTCGATGTTATTTTTGTGATTTTATAATTATAAAAGTAGGTTATATTCTGAGGTGAGAAGTAAAAAAGGCAGAACTACAATGTCAGTTTAGAAATTGACTGCAACCTCCACAGTAAGGTTATCCAGAGTGAAAAACCTTAATCTTTTTGCAGGTGGCGGGTTGTATTTGTTAAGGAAACCTCAACCTTTGGCATCGTAACTGAACATGTAGAAACAGGTGTGCGACATCAGAGCATGTGAGGCTCTAAAGGTGGCATGAAAGAGCTGACTTCTCACACTCGTGTAGGTTTATTAAAGCAGGATATTTATTTCGTCTCCCATCACTCCTACAGCCATCTCCCTGCCATGCCACGGTCATTCCTTGTCAAGAGTAAGAGGACTCATCTACTTGGATCGTTGAAGGACTCCTTCAGAAGAGATGCTGACCAGCATGATGTGAGGGAGGACAGGAGCCAACCCGAGCAGAATGGACCGACTTTGGATTCCACATTAGGGGTTAAAGACTGTGCACCATGGGATGCAGGCTGGTTGCCGAATGCTTCCACCCATAATCACTGTAATTCAGGTATACAACACTTGCTTTAGTAGTAAAATGTTTTTATTTATTGAAGCCTGAAGTATGCATATACCAACACAATAGTTGATTTCATGTCTGGCATTTGCAAATTCCACTCTTTTGTAAATACGTATATACACTCTAGAGTTTTATGACATTACTAATGTTATTACTATTTTTATGTTGCTTGTCTTTTGCCCTATGTTTATGCAAGTGCATTTTTTTTTTATCTTGCACTCTGTTTTGTTGCTGCCTTGACCAGTGAATTTCCCTGTTTTGGGATCTAATCTAATCTAATCTAATCTAATCTAATCTAATCTCAGTGGAATTTGAAGATAGGATGTCTATGATGGTTCAATATTCAGGACTGTTTTCATACACCAGAGATCTATGTTACAATAATTTTCAGCCATTTCTTTACATATTTGATCAAAAGCAACCATGGGGAACATAGACAACCCTCAGCCTGCCTGGCCCTGGATGGTGGGCAGACAGCAGACATCTGAGAGAGAGAGGGAGCTGGAGAGACTGGTCTTCATGTTACTTAACCACACATCACACACCAACCTCAAATCCCCTGCATGTCCACTGTGTGAGAAGGTATGAGGCCTGTGAAGTTTCAGAAGAGTAACACATCCTTAGTACCTTATCCACTATTACAGTGACAAAAAGTGCATAAAATGCAATTTTTGCATGCTGTGATGTACAGAGTAATTCCAATATGAACTCTATATGAAGTTTGTTTTAATCATTGCCTGATATTCACAAATTATTATAAAGTCTAAGTAAAATCAAATGACCAAACAAGAATGGTTTGTATTGTGCATCATACCCACACACTTGAACATAAACTGTCCATTGTTTTTGATAAATACAGGATTTTTGGGGGGGTTTGATTAGAATTTTGTGAATTTTGTTTGTAAAGAACTAGGAGAAATTAATCTTATTACCTCTAAAGGTAATCTTAATTATTACATTCACATTTTACAAATAAAATACACTAACACTGTACTTGACATTCTGCTCTGTCTCCTTCAGTCTCTTTCAGATGTCCTTTTGTCTAATGGTGGTCTGCAGGCTCATCTTCTCAGCTCCCTTTCTATACCCAGATCACCCACAGTGACAGACCTTCCACACATGCCCTTCACCTTCAGATCAATAGACAGCTATGGTAGAGCCAAGGTACGTTACACCCAGTGTGTTTACATTTTTTATTTATTTTTTTAAATTTTAATGTTTGCTTCACTGAAACCTCAATTATTACTAATCTTTGCATGGATGTGTTCTGGTCTGTTACCAGGAACGCAGTTTTGGGTGCAAAGTGTGTGGAAAGGTGTTCAAGCGCTCCTCCACTCTGTCCACACACCTCCTCATCCACTCTGATACACGGCCCTATCCCTGTCAGTACTGTGGCAAAAGGTTCCACCAAAAGTCAGACATGAAAAAACACACCTTCATACACACAGGTAAGTCACCGAACACAACCTGATAAGGATCAGAGGCTTACCTCTTTAACTTTTACTGTAGCTATATATAAAATAATCAAACTGCAAGTTTTTCCTTTGGTCCTTAGGTGAGAAACCACACGTGTGCAAGGTGTGTGGTAAAGGATTCAGCCAGAGCTCCAACCTCATCACCCACAGCCGAAAGCACAACAGCTACAGGCCATTCAACTGCCCCCGCTGTCAGCACAGCTTCCAGCGCAGGACAGACCTACAGCGCCACCAAGAGACTCAATGCAGCTATGGAACCACGTACACTCCAAACTGAGTAACAAGGAACTTGTGTAAAGATCTATTTTGTTTATTAATTTAAAAAGTTCAGCCTTTGTGAATTAGTTTTGCAAGGAAGAAATAGACAGAAATACTGCAAAGAAACTACCAACAGCCCAGAACTCACTCACAGATGATGTGTAGATTTTTGCAGGATGCTGGTTACCATCCAATCCCATTGCAATTTTCAAAAGCCAATGTTTTCTTAAAATTGTGTATGTGTGTGTATGGTTGTAATGCAGGTGCATGTCTTTCTGTTTGTCGGTCCTATCATTAAGTGAGTCAGACCTTTAATACACTCCACTTGGCCTTCCAACCGAGATGATTCTGATCTATTCTAAGGATGCACTTGAATTGTATGTAACACCAGAGTTTACTTTGACCTAAAAAAATACTTGAATTCAACACAGCAAAATCACATATAATAACAATGAATGAATGAATGAAATTACTAATAGACACAGACATTTACCACCTGATTCTACAGTTCCTCTCAATTTTATTTAGGCCTTTTAACATCTTTTAGCTAACTTTTTCAGTTTGATAGCCCAGAGTTTTAATCTTGTTAATTTTGATGATCACTCCAATCTTATCAGACTTATTTCCAGAAAATTAGCCAGTTGTTTTAAAGGAGGGGGGGGACAACCTGTTATAACCTTGTAGTATTCCACCCTTCAGTTGATTTAGCAAGTAGCTGGAGAACATAGCTGATCACCAGTTTTAATGTTAAACATCAGAATTTACTTCTTCAGCTGAAAGAAGTGCTGAATGAGTATTGTGTCCATTTTCTGAATGGACTTGACATTCGGTGGACAGAAAACACACTTTCATGCTAGATAAATGTTAATTGTGTTTCACACTGGTTGGTCACTCTCTCACAGCTTTAGCATAACACAAAGCTAGCAACTAACTGGGGAACACAGCAGAACATTTAGCACTTTTGTAAATCTAATCACCAATGTTTAGTACTTCTGTAAAAAGCGTTAAATGATTTTCATGTAGACATTCCATATATTCATCTCAAACAGGTTGGAAAAAAATATACATTCATGCTAAATGCTTTATGTCCGTTAGTTACATTTAGTAACCAGGTTAGCCACAACAGCAACAAAGGCTGAAAAAGTTCTTCTCGAGGGTCAAATAAAAAGACATTTATTACCACTTTTTCTTTATTTTTTTTTTAATATATAAAAGAATGAATTTTTACAGAACAGTTAATGGTTATTCACCTTACTACATAAACATTTCTTTTCTGGTCACATGACTTACCAATGAACATTGTAATACATCTTATTGACCACAAACACAACAGAGATCATGCACATACAGATATGTCTCATGCTGTATTTTTTCTGCTGACAAACGCAGTTACTGAACAAATACTGAGTATGACTGTGTCACAGTGACTATTTGCACCTATCAGTTCATCTGTGACCACATTTGACCTCATAAGAAGATGACAAAGATACCGTTTCTATTCAAGTCACGCCATCAAAGTTTAGCTTATCCTGATAAACTCTACATGTGATGGTTCACTGCCAGTTTTGTAATGACTCAATGCAGAATAGCTTGCAGCATCAGTGTTTCACTTTGAATCAAACATCTGACATTAAAACACCGCAACAAGAGACTGTTTCTGTATTCACATGGCTCTCCTTACATTTCTGATGCACAGTACTCACTAGGAGAACTGTACAAACATTGTCCCTATTGCTCACATGCAGACACCTGTGCTTGCTCACACATTGTTGTTGTAACTCCTGTCCCACTTCTTCTTTCTCAGATTTGCAGGAGGAAATCCTGAGGAAGAAATAAAAGAATAAAACTGTTCAGACTTAGCTGGCGTATCAGAGTTGCAATCTGCAGGTGCTCTCTTGCCGATATCATTGCTGAAACTGGCAGTGATCCTAACCACTACAATTTATCTTAAAAACACTGCTTAACACATTCACTTCACACTGCACATTTGGGTATATGCTGGTAAAAATATCTGTGTATGACATGTAAGTATTTTCAACAGATTAATTTTAAAAAACACATCAAAAAGAATATTAAAAATGCTCTGCAAACAGAAGTTGGGAATAAAATTAAACAATAAAACTGAATTATCTTAGTGTTCTTTCATGTACAATTATCTGAAAATTACATTCACATTTCTTTTCCTGTTCTATGAGGTCATAGTTACTGTACTGTCTTAAAATTAGTTAACAAACTTCTTTTTCCAGGATATTAAAACAGATGAATCAGTATCCAGGGTTGATAAAAAGTAAAGCCTGATAAGGTAAAACTAATTTTTTTTCTAAGTTTTGATAATAAATAAATAAATGAATGAATAAATAAATAAATAAATAATCATCCTTACATAACTAGACAGTGTGGGGCAAGTGGTGTATCTTATGTTACACTACTTTTACTGCTACTTTGACATTTAGTCTTTGTGAACTATAACTAACCATGCAATCCTTTTAGAAAAGTTTGCCTTCTCCTTTTTAATATTCATATAGATCTATTTTAATTTATTAATTTGATAAGAACAATGTGATTTAACCTAGTTCCAAAACAAGGCATTAAACTGATTTACGCCAGAGTTCTGACACTGGAATATGTGCCAAAAATGGAAATTAAAGGATAGGCTTCTAAAAAGGATGCACAGAAACTAATATTCTTACTTTTACACAGAACTTGTGGACTGGTTGGACACTGAAGATGGATCCCAGGTATTGTGTCCTCCAGGGGCTTCATCTGTCAAATCACCTGCTCCTCCAAGTGGTGTTTGACGTATCCCTACAAAAATATGTATTTTCTGTTCAAAATGGAAAAAGTTGTCTTAGGATGAGTTTGGTTTAACTCCAAGGCATAGTCCTCTTACCTGTGTAGCTGTAGATGCACCACAGCCCACCCATCAGACTCACACCCATCACAAAGGCCACAAACACGATTCCCAACACCGGTCCTGTCTCAGCCACAAAGCCTGCAGATGGAGATTGATTGGGGAGGGTGAAACAAACAGGACCACACCCAGAGTGGCATGGAAAAATGGGTACATCTCTGATACTCACTGCTGTGCTCCGGGTCAGGACTGGCCAATGGTGAGACGCTCAATCTCTTTGTTCTCTGACCAGCAGGGGGCCTCAGCAGTTTGGGAACGAGAGAACTGATGGGCTGAGTGACCACCATAGGCCTGGACAGGTTCCTGATTTCACACTGAGATAGAAATACAGAAGAAGGTCTACATTTTGGACATTTATGTCATCTTAAATCACCAAAACAAAGAGTGTGACAATGAACATACTTTGATTCACAGATTGCAAGGACAGAGTACATTTACATTTGCACAATTTTGCAAATTACTAATCCTTAAGCCTTTGCATACCATTAAACACATTATATCAATATAAGCAAGCTTTTAAATGCTCTTTCAGTCTTCCTTTTATTGTGTGCCAGTTCACTGTTGTATTTCACTAAAATTCATCATGTGTACCTTAATGGTTTAATGAAACACACTTAATTTTTCTATACTTATAGATTCTTAACAGATTTATTTCCAGAAGGCTCCTTTAAAGTCATATCACAGATGTTTCTTTATGTGTCCCCAACCAATCAGGTAAGTCTTGCCAGTGTCACATACAATTGAAATCAGGTAAAAAAAAAAAAAAAAAAAGGTAATTTAAATGAAGATTAAATATAGACAGATGACCCAATGCTGTTACATGCCACTATGGAAAATTTAAGCCATAGTCATAGCTCCAAATGTTGCTTGTGTAAAAAGATACAGAGAAGATCAATAGAATCATATCTGACTGAATCTTAAATAGCAATCACATATTTTACCCCCACCACCCTAAAAACTCCACCAATTAGCCACTTATACATAAAATCTACCCCATGATAGAAGAGCTCAGTGTAGTTACAGAAGTTTTGTTCAATGATACCAAAAAATACAATGCACTGAAGCCTTAAATACTTCACATACTGAAATACCAAGTACCGTCGCCACTTTTCTTTGTGTTTTCATTTCTATCTATTACAAATGCATATCTTACTGAATCATGAAATTTGGGGTGAGACCCTTTTGATGATCGGCATACGCTGAATGTTCCATTAACTGTTGATTGTTATGAAGGACGTTTGCCTAGCCAACAAATGACCTGTCCACTGAGAAAGCATTTATGCCTTGACATCTTATATGTTTATTGGCTGTCTTCTTCTTTCTTGTCATTCTTAGCACAAATCTATTTCCTAACATGTTACTCCCAGTCGAAGAAATAGATGAAACTAATGGAGGATTAAAGGTTCACATCTCACCACCTTGTACCTGTAGATGTGGTTTGAAAACTCCATGAAATACCTTTAAAATTCCATGTCACTGCATTTGTATGAAAAGACTGATGGGATGCTTTTATCTGCATCACTCTGTACCTGATGCCTGGGTGACTTAGATATAAGTGGGGGGATCTGCAACCCGTCAAGACAATCTCTCTTCACAGTTTCCATCATGGAATTTCCTCTTGTCATGTCAGAGTCACACAGGAGAACGCTGCAGTGGAGAAACTGCATCGACTCATTATAAACTGGTCTCATGATAAAACTAAACCTCATCGACTGCGTCTCCTCCTCTGCTCTCATACTCTTTAGTATCTCCTCATGTGGTTCACTTCTTCTTTCACTCTTGCCTTCAAATGACAAATCTCTGTCTTTTTCTAGTCCTCCTGTCTCTTCTTTTTCCTCTTCTTCTCTGTCATCACCTTCAGCCTCCTCCTCCTCCTCTGCATTTGTCTTTGCAGCAAAGATGAGTGAGGAATCTGATGAACAGCCATCCCATATGATGCTCCAGAAAGGAGACTTTTTTGGGTCTGATAGAGGTGAGATCACACATGACTTCACTTCTACAACATCTATGAGTGGCCCATTGGCTGAAATCTGCAACAGGATAAATAAATCAGTGCAGAAGAAGACAGACATTTAAATGTTTGTTGTGAACAGGACAAAAAAGATATAAATGACAAGAGATGCAGACAGAAACCTCAGCATAGACTCGGTTCTCTGCTATGATGACACAGGGGCCAATTTGCTTCTGCTCATAGCTCTCGCTGATAAAGAGCTGCATAGTAAGTAGAGGCCCAGATCTGCGCCTGGGTGTCGGGTATTGTCTCGGTCTCGGATCCTCCTCTGGCCCCTCCAGTGCCCAGGGGTCCAGCGCTGCCTGAGGAGTGTTTACCTCATCAGCATCAGCAGGACTGGAGAGGCTGGGCACCAAACAACTAAACTGAGGAGAAACAGGAGAGTTATTTCTAAGAAACACAACACCAAATGACAATGAATATTTATATCGCACATGTATGCTCAGGGGACTTCTGGACTTCTTTTCTGTCTCGTTCAGTGCTAGAAGGGTCCGAGGCTCGTCTCTCCATAATAACACCTGAAGAGACACAGGAGTTACAACAGAAAAGAGAAACTAGATTAAGCACAATAATGAATTCAGTATCTCATTACTTCATGAGGTCACAGTTTTTAACAATGTCATGTGTGGCACAAAAACAATCAAAAATACACATTTTATTTCAGTTTTAGAATGATGTTTGTTGTTTGTACCTTTTCCATTCAGTAATATGGTACATTTACCATCCACCTCTGTCTCTTTTTCTACTTTTCTTCTTACTTAATTCTGCTCCTCCAATTTCCTGCCTCTCTGCTCTCAGTTAATTTGCCTCGGTGATGCATCCCATTTATAGGTACTGTTCTGGTCAGGATGACCTGGGTCATGAGTTTCACTGGGTACAACCTTAACTAACCACAGTGTTAAGTGTCTATTGTGCCCCCAGTGTTTTCACATTTGTCAATTTCAACCTCAGATGTTTTCCATTTTTTGCTTTAAAACAGGGGTTACTTCAGGGGCCACATTCAGTCCAATTTGATCTCAAGTGGGTCAGACCAGTAAAATAATAGCACAAGAACCTATAAATAATGGCAACTCCAAACTTTTTTCTATGTTTTAGAGTGAAAAAAATAAAATTACATGATGAAAATATTTACATCTACAAACTAGCCTTTAAAAAAACATGAACAAAGTGAAATTTAAGAAAAATGATTGCGATTCTAACAATATTATGCTTCAGCTTATTATTTACACATGTGCATTACAACTTTTAGATGGCAGAGAATCTACAAATAACCAAAACAAGTATAGTATTGTTAAAATTGCATTTACTTCTCTTATGACATTACAGGTAGTTCATATTTGTTCAGGTTATTCACATTTTTTGTGAAAAGAAAGCTTGTAGATGTAAACATTTTCCTTGTGTAATTTACATTTTTCACTCGGAAACAAAGAAAAAAAAACTGGACTTGTCATTATTTAGAGGTTATTATGATAGTATTTTGTTGGTCTGACCTGCTTGAGATTGCATTGGTCTGTATATGTGCCCTATACTAAAACAATTTTTACATTTCACAAATTCATCCCACAAGGTGGATTTGACTCTTCTGTGGGCCAGTTTTGGCCCATATGTTTGACGCCCCTGCACTAAAAGCTTGGTTTAATTTGTTTTACAGTTACTTCCTCTACCTCATCACATTAACATGAGAAAAGTGTATACATTATGATCACACAAAGTCCACTTAAATAAAGCAAACATAAATTTATTGTAACATACAACAGATACCATCCAAATCTTGTCTCTCACCGTGTTTTTGTATTGCACCCCTTTGGACTGTCCCAGGAGGATCCCCTCAGTCTGACAGGAAATGACTGGAAACACCAACAGGAAATGACTCCCATTGGACTGAGCCTGGCATGTCGGGTCTCGTAGAGTCACAGCAGCCACGGGCACAGAAGAGATCTGGAGGAGGGAGTTGTTATGAGACTGTTACAACAACTTATGCTGGCTGACCATTGTTTCAAGCACAAAAATAATAGTAATGTATGTATGTTTCAAAACCAGTCTTATATCACAAAAAGTCCATCACACTACAATAATACATTTATCATGGTGAGGAAGTCTTTGCTGGTCAGTATTTAAGTCTTCTGGAAAAAACATTGATATTTAATATCAAATACACTAAGAATGTTTTTTTTCTGTCTGTATCAAAATCAATAAAATTAAACAAATCCCACAAACCTGTATTTTATTCACAACAGAACAAACAAAACATCAAATGTTTAAACTGAGAAAATACATAATTTTAAGAAAAATAGAAGGTAATTTTGAGTTTGATGACAGCAACTTTAAATAGTGGGGAACAGGGGAAATAAAAGGCTAGAAAAGTAAGTTCTACTAAAAACAAACTGCTGGGAGACAGTTTTGTAACTATTATTTTAATTGGCAAAAGGGTCAGTAACATTACTGGGTAAAAGCATCTAGAGAAGAAGAATCTCTCTGAGGTCGATTGCAGAGGTTCACCAATCTACAAGCTGTGGAACAATATTAGAATGTTTCTCAACATAAAATACTGAAGCCTTTGAATATCTCCCTCATCTGATGGTATGAGGGTGCATTAGTGCCTATGGAATGGGCAGTTTATACATCTGGAAAGGCACCATCAAAGCTGATACATATAGGTTTTAGAGCCACTTATATTCACATTCAGACAGCTTCTTTTTTTCACGGAAGGCCTTGTATATTTCAGCAGGGCAAGTGTAAGTCACCTACCTCTGTGTCCTGAACTGTCTGTCTGCAGTCCAGACCTTTCACCAGTTGATAACGCTGAAAACACTATGGGCCGGATCTACTAAAGGTTTGCGTGTATCAAAACGTGTGCAAAGTCATTGCCGCCCCCCCCCCACACACACACACACACACACGCGCACGCACGCACACACGCACACACACACACACGCACACACA
>JAPQRP010000029.1:5249015-5274906 GCA_037367295.1 Apogon hyalosoma
AGCTGTAATTGCAGCAAAAGGTGGTTCCACAAAGTATTGACTTAGGGGGGCTGAATACTTTTGCACACCACCCTTTTTAGTTTTTTGTTAAAAAGAATTTAAATTATGTATCATTTTTTTTCTACTTCACAATTGTATGCCACTTTGTGTTGGTCTTTCACATAAAGTTCCAATAAAATATATTTATCTTTGCGGTCGTAACACAACAAAATGTGGAAAGTTCAAGGGGTATGAATACTTTTGCAAGCCACTGTATATGTTACATTTTACCATCCAGGTTGAGCTCACTTAATAATTTATAGTCTGTTAATATTTTAATTTACAGCAATGGACCACAATTCTATAAAATCATGTTTCAGTTTTGAAATATTTTTGTCATCACATATCTCTAAAAAAATCGACTTAAATGAGCTCAGAAAAAAGACTTGTTACCAGCTTTGTGATGATGTATTCTTCTGGGACTCCAATAGGGTTTTAATGAGTTTATTTAGCTTATGAATAATAACAATAACAATAACAATAATAATAATAATAATAAATTTATATATAAAGTGCTTTCCATCAAAGTGTGTATGACAACAGAAAAGAAGAGCAAAACCACAGTTCAGTAAAAAACAAACAAACAAAAAAAAAACAGTTAAGAGCAGGTTATGGGTACTGTAAAATTATAATACAAACAATAAAACACAGATCAGGACTAATATGTAGTAGTAAACAAGTGGGTCTTCACTTTTGCCTTGAATACCTCAATGGAACACACCTGCCTAATGTCAAGATGCAGAAAAGAGTGCACACAAAAAAAAGCCCTTTCACCAATGGTATTTTCCTGGACCTTGGGGACACACAGAAGGCCAGACTCATGAAATGACACAATGAAATTGCAGGCACATATGAGTTCAGATAAATACAAAGGTGCAATGCATTAACAATTTTATACATGTGAAACAACACCTTCAAATCAGCTCTGACCTGCACCAGGAGCCAATGACGAGAGATCGGCACTGGCGTAATATGATGAAACTTATTTGTTCCAGTTAAAATGCAAACTGCTGCATTTTGAATAATCTGCAGACCTTGGATACTCTTTGGTGAACTGGATAAAAGGGGATTGCAGAAATTCAATCATGATGTCACAAATGCATGGATTACAGGATCTTGGCATCCTTAATGATAAGCAAGATCTGATCTTAGTAATATTTCTTTGATGGAGAGAGGTGACTATACTGATATTTTTAATATGAAGGTCAAAAGAAAGTGGCCTGTCAAAAAGTACACCACGATTCTTTTTTTTTCTTCTTTCGGTTCAGACTGTCTCTGCAGTGAATAACAGTCATCCAAAAACAGAGCGAAAGTGTCAAATAGATGACTCAGCCTCGCTGGTCCAATAATGACAATAATTCTGGCTGGGCTAAGCAGCAGGAATTTGCTGATAACCAGCTTTTAACAACAGCCCGCTAGGTTGCAAATTTGTGTAAAAACCTTCTCCTATAGGAAATAGCATATAGAATTGCAAATCATTGGCACAACAATGAAAATCTATTTTGAATGAACAAAGAATCTGACCCAATGGTACAATGTACAATGAGAAAAGCAAAGGACCCAAAACAGAACCCTGTGGAACCCCATACCTCACTACACAGGGCTCAGAGAGGGTGTTGTTAAACAAAGGACTATGAGATCTCACTGACAGGTATGAATTAAACCACTTGTTGCTGTGACCTGCGGTGCCAAAGAAGTTTTCTAGTCTGTCCAACAATATATTAGGATCCACAGTGTCAAAAGCAGTGCTCAGATCCAACAGTAATAAAAGAGAAGGGGAATCTGAGTCTACTGCAAGTCACAAATCATTCAATACCTTATAATGGCTGTTTTGGAGGAATGATTTGCTCTAAAGGCAGACTGAAATGGCTAAAGGAGTTTATGAGTGGACAAATACTGTACAAGTGATTTGAGACCACATTCTCAAAAACTTTTGACAGAAAGCAAGGTGTAAGATTTGTCTGTAATTTGTCAGAGTCAGCATCCAAACCAGACTTCTTTAATAAGGGTTTAACCACTGCAGTTTTAAAACAAGCTGGTAAAACTCCTGAGGGAATTGATGAGTGCAAAATAGTCTGTACATGAGGCTGTAATATTGGCCAAAAGAAGGAGGACAATTTTCTCAACCCATAAAGGAAAACATTTGTTCATTCTACAGGTCATACACTAGTCTGCTCACAGCCAAACAAGATAAAGGTTCATGCATAATCATGCCAGGATATTAAAGACAAAATTAAAGACTTTGACTCATGTTTAATTGCTCAATTTATTATTTTCCAACAGACAATTAGGCACAAGAAGCAGGAGAAGACAGTGAGACACAGTCTCAGCCTCCTGTCACAGACTCATGGAGGCTTCCTTCTGCCTCCCCGATGTCAGCCAACCCTCTGGTCCACTGCAACAGCCAGCTGCTGATGCCCGTCTGACTGGCATGGGACTGTGCTCACCCAAGTCCCAACAGAACATTGTGAGGGCAATCGGTGGCATCAAGCGCCTGGACTGACTTATAAATGTTCTCGCAGACATAAACACTACATTAAATGCATTTATCAACAAGTGAATGTTGTGTCCTTGTCTCTTTATATGGTTGTTGCTGGGCCAAATGGCCTCCCGGGCAGGATTGATGGGTCCAGGGTTTGTCTGGTTCTGGTGGGGGGATGTGCTGCTCTGGCAGTAGGATGGCATGTCAGTGTGTTAATTGTTCATCTGTGTATCTCTGAGGAATGACTTTTTTCACATCATTAACAGTTTCCCAGTATTACCTTTAAGTGTCGCCAATGGTTCAAAAGCACTAGAAATGTGCATATACCAGTCATGAAGTTGGTGTGGAGCGCCACACATTTCTACAGTCTTCTACACTCTTTATATATTTGAATGTGAGCGTGGAAAAGGGCATATGTCCCATTTTTGGGTGTACGCACCCTTTATACATGAGGCCCCTGGTGCTTTGTAGATCGGGTGTTAGGCCCTAGCAGTCTGATCCTCATCTGCCTAAACTGGTAGTAGGGATCTGGAATGTCACCTCCCTGGTGGAGAAGGAGCCTGAGTTGGTGTGTGAAATTGAAAAGTGCCATCTAGATATAGTCAGGCTCACCTCTACACAGAACCTGGACTCTGAACCAGTCTCCTTGAACAGGGTTGGACTCTTTGCTATTCTGGAGTTGCCCAGAAGTGCAAAGCAGGTGTGGGGTTACTTATAACCCCCTGACTCAGTGAATGTACATCTGGATTTACCACAGTGGATGAGAGGGTTACTTCCCTGTGCCCCTTTTGGGGCAGTCAGGTGATCTAGAAGGGGGAAGCAGTGCTCCACAAAAATTGTTTACAGTGGGGATGGAGTTCTGCTGACCTTAAATGGGGATATCTTCAAACGGTGGAAGGAATACTTCAAAGATCTTTTAAGTCCTGCCTTCACACTTTCTGTGGTGGAAGCAGAGGCCTGGGACTCAGAGGCAGGCTTGCCCATCACTCAGGCTAAGGGAGTTGGGAAACTCCTTGGAGGCCAGGTTCTGGGGGGTGTGAGTTCACTCCTGAGTTCCGTAGGCTCATAGATGTTGTAGGGCTGTCTTGGTTGAATTCAACACTGAGTGGACATCAGGGACAGTGCAGCTGCATTAATAGTCTTGGATGGAGGTTCTCCTTATTAAAACGGGGGACCGGAGGGGGGGGGGACAACACTCCTCAGCCTCCCTGGGAAGGTCTATACCAGGGTACTGGAGAGAGTTCAAAGAGTCCAGACAGGAGAGTCCAACCAATTGTCTAACACTGGATTCAGGAGGAACAACACAGTTTTTGACTCGGTGGTGGACCACTGGACCAGCTCTATACAGGGTCATGGGAGTTTACCCATCCAGTCCACATGTGTTTTGTGAAGTTAATACAATAAATAGATATTGCTTGTCGAAGTATGAGTGTAAAGATGAAGAAAATTAAAACATTCAAATTCAAATTGACAATTAAGCAAAACCACATTATGAATATCATTTAATAAAATTAGATAGTTCTAAATCTTACAAACTGATCCCTTAACTCACTATGGAGGGAGTTCATGTGTTCTTTTTTGGTTATACCTACATAACTTACATTTAAAATGGTTTCATGTAAGATTCAGTTTTCTAAACTGCTGCTTCTCATGTCTGTTACACTGCTTTGCTCTGTCTGTCTGTATTTCTTTTTTATTGCATTCTTTTTTGCCAATAATCCCAAAAATATTTTGGAATGTTGGTCACTTGTACCAGCTGCAACTTAGCCAAACTAATTAGACCACAATCATCTGTTTACTCAGAGATGGAAATCCATCAATAAAACCATAAGTCAATCATGGCTCTCAAATTCCCCATGTTAACCTATTTGTCTGGTCAGTAGCATCCATCCATTTCAGTATTTGTAACAGATGAGACCTGACATGGGCATCAGCCAGCACAAGGTCCATTCATTTTACTGATGTCTGAGTGACCCTGAACTTTAATCAGTTCATCTAAGAGAGGAACTTTGGAAATATTTCTAAATATCTGCTGAAACTGTTGTCATCTTAAAACTAAATTGAGGATTTAAGAAATGACAGAGTAAGTTCTCCAGTACTAGAGACTTGAACTTTGTAGGTTTTTAATCATTATACCCAGGGGAATAATCTGGCCTAGGCTGCTTTAACCCCAGGTATATTTCAGACAGGGGTATACTTTATGTTACACTGGGACAACAGTGTGACGTGGTAAAGAAGGAGGTAACCAGAGGTGTGGTCCAGGGTATACAGTAGTATGTGGAGTATACCTACTTATTTTCAGTCAGAATTGAGTATACCACTTCTAAATCCCCCTGATGTGCACCATTCAATTGTATTTATGAGCAAAATTGCCCATTTTTTCCACCAGGATGATGAAGCCATGACCTGCCCTACTCTGCCTCTAATTGGCCAGAACTCGCTGCCTTCACTGACTAGATTGGTTAACTTTAGGCATGAGGATTTATGAGCCAATCAGAGGCAGAAAAGGGCAGGTCATGCCCAGGAAAATATTGCTAACTAGCGCTGGCCTCCTCTGGAACCTGATTGGACACCTCAGGTGCCAGTTCTGCCCCAGGTGGTTGACAGGTCACTGCACGTGACATTGAAAGATGTGCGATTAGTGGAAATGTGACAGAAAGGCAGAATAAATGTCTTTCAAGGGAGTGAGACATATCAAGAGAGCCTACTTTCATGGAATACATAATTCTGAGGTAGGTTTTAAGGTGGATTCTAAATGAGTCGCTGTTTTAAACCACTGGCCATATGACTGCACAATTAGAGGGGAGATGTCACCAATAGTTAAACTATGGGAGTAAGCTACTGTTATGAAAGGCTAATGTTATCCTATGTTTGCCTCATGTTGAACACATTTTACATTCATGCAGCAATTTGTGTGACCAGCAATACTGATAAACTGCTCCTGATCAAGTCATGATAATGTTATAATAGTGAGCAGGGCTGGGCAATATGGGAAAAAAAAAGAGAGCTTAGAGCAAATGGTTTCCGCCGTCGTAAATATGATGATTTATGTCTCATAATTGATTTAATTTTGGACCAACTCCAAGGCCCCGGGAGATTCCATGGGTATTGTTGGATGCACAAGAAATACATACATAACGGTTTGGTGTCAGGAGAGAGGATGTGCGCTTCATCCTGAGCGAACTCGACCCTGAGGGCTTCAAATGACGCCGCCAATGACACCTCCAAAGGAATCTCTACTTTTCTGGTGGACCAAACTTCATGTGGCACGTCGATTCTTATGACAAATTGAGCCCATATGGGACTGGCATTAATGGCTGCATAGATAGTTTCAGACGTAAAGTTATATGGCTCAGAGCTGCCCACAGTAATAGTGATCCGTGTGTACATCAAGATGTTTGGCGAGCTCAAGGATAAGGGTATGTTCACGGGGGACTACCAAGACAAAGCGGTGATCCAGGTGTGTTTCATGGGTGGAGAGTGTAACTACACTCTTGTAAACAGATTCATGCATTTAATGACCATAATGCCACTAGGTCTTTCTTTTACGATGCATAAAAAGGTTGCATAAATACTCACAGGGCCAGATCTAAGATCCCAATTTGCGTGTACTAATTTGCGTGCACAATCTAGAATTTTGTGTGTGGGGTTGAACCACGGTTTGCAGGTGATTTTCAAAGATTGCTTGCGCAAATTACAACAGGTGCAAAGTCTTGGAGACCACCCTATTTATATGAGGATTTTGCGTGCACTACTGGAGACAATACGCTGTAAAAACTGCTCTGGGATTCGCCAGCATTAATGGTAACAGTGCGCTGAATGATCCAGATACAAGGAAATGTAATGTTGGAGGACTTTTGTATCAAAGATATTGCATCATTCATTCATTTGTTTTTCATTTTAGAGGTGTGGGGGCCATGGGGGTTGTTGTGTTGACTGTCAGGCGCACATAATTTTGTCACACTGTAGCCATTTAATGTCGGTGCGTATTTTGAATCACAATCGTCAGATCAAGTGGAAAAGAATCCTGTGTGTGTTTGTGTGTGTGTGTGTGTGGGGGGGCGTTCTCTGTATCTCGTTTCATCATTTCGATGTCTCCTTTTTGCGTCAATAACCACTTCCATGTGTGCGCAATTACGCATCCAAACCATTTGCACCTCCCTTTGAGATGTGTTAAATATAGACACAGTTTCTATCAGCAAAATTGCTTTCAGGTTTGATAAATCACTTTGCATGTGCTAAATTAATATATTTACATTTCCTCCTCCCACCACATGCACAGTTACATGTAAACACCCCATACTGCATATTCATTGTGGCAAAAGTACTAACTGGATGCAGACACACTATTTTTCACCTTTGAAAGATGCAACCTTTAGTGCGCACTGTTAGTTAATGAGAATGACTTGGCTGTCTGTAAAGAAAACTGCATATTCCTCAGCTCCGTTCCATGCGACCCCGATGTATTTGTTTTTTGCGCAATTGTCATGTATGAGAGGATTACAGTCATCAAACTGTTCACACCAAGCAGTTGGATTGTGTCTTACTTTGGGAGACATTGTTCGTCCACTAATTATGGAGTAGAAAGCATTCACACAATACTTTTCCAAAAATAACACACTATTTATTGTTAAAATACATTCATTCATTCATTATCTTTATCCTCACTAAGGTCGCGGGTGTTAAAATACAAACAAATACAAAACAATGTGCTTAATAAAAATATCTATATTTGTTTGTGAAATTAAAGCCACTTTTCTATTGACTTTTCCTGTTGTAAAACTCATAATAAAGTGAACAAACCAGTAAAAGAACATCACATTTTTTGTTCACTTTTTGTGTACAAATTGTCCAGACGGAGTGAATGACTGGACTCAAATGCAGGTGCTTCAGGCTCGGCTCCAGTGGTGGCAGTGGTCCCGCATCAAGGGGTTTAGAAACGATCAGCTGTCACTGTCTAATAAAATCCAATAATTATAGACTAGGTAAGCACTTGCGTGTTCACTACAAGCACAGCATTAACTTACTAGAAACGAAACTTCTCTGTTGTGTTTTTGTGACTGGATCGTTTCTGGGTTGGAAGCACATATAATGGAACAGGATTTGTTTACAATTAAATAAAGGGAGCGCTTGATTAAGGAAAATGAGAGCTCGTTTTAACCAAATCGTGTGCATGTTTTCATTACCTCATGCACACGATTTAATAATTCACGTGCAAGTTTTATTATCTCATGCGCATGATTTAATAATTTGTGTGCACATTTTATTATCCCATGCTCATGATTTAATAATTCGTGCACGCGTTTTATCATCTCATGCGCATGCTTAATTAAATCGTGGCCACGCGCATGTTTTTTTTTCTTTTTTCTCTCATGTCACCATACAGGCTCTGTAGTTGGGGATGTGACGGACAGAAAAAATGGAGAAGAAACGAAATGGAGGTGTGGAAAAAATTGGAGAGAAAAAGAGGCAACCAATGGTGGCAGATGCTGCCAAATGCCAAAAAATAACTGAAATGTTTTCTGTCTCTGCATCAGCTGTAGCTGGTGGGCCAACAAAATATTATCTACTATTCCATCTATTAGTTTGTCACCAAAATAATAGAAGGTTGTGTGGAGAAAAGTTAGCTGCTGCAAAAATGATTAACTCTGTAAGGTAATGGTATGCTCAGAATTATTATTATTATTATTATTGTTATTATTATTGTGTGACTTATTCATCTTGTAAATACTAACATTAAACACTGAGCTGGGGTCTGTACCTCGGGCTTGCACACCAAACCTTGGTTTATACCTTGGGTTTGCACATCGCACCTTGATCTGCACCTTTGGTTGCCTGTCTGCTGCACCTGATCAGTAGGGTGGACAGGCACCACTGGACCTCACCCATCCCCTAATCTCTCACATGTTGGCTCCTAGCGCCACACCCTGGTACACCGCTTCAGCAGGCGGGCTAAACCATGTGAGAGGCCACTGTCGTGGTGACACCTGCACTTGGGTGCCAGCGCAGGATTAAAGCACAGACACCCTGCACCCCCATTGTGAGGCAGTTGTCTTGGTCTTTCCCTTGCCATTGGAGTTCTCACGGGGGGCCAAGATAGTGGACTGAGAGCTGTGCACCCTCCCTCCACTTAAAACTTCCTTTGCACATGTGTCACTCCATGTTCGGTTACCTTCTACTCTTCTAGTTACTTTCTTACTCATGCTCAACTTAAACCTACTACAAGACCCACGGCGACAGGGATGGGGCAATGGGGGCAAGTGTAGAATGCTGCTGGGAGCCCCTAATCCCAACCCTACATGTGAGGCAGCCCTGGAGCTGATGGTCGTTGGCTGGCTGGGACTGGAACGACAGCCTCCAAAGGCAGCACCCAGAGCGACTGGGCAGACCTGTTGAGGATCCGCACTGCCCACCTCACGAAAGGGAAGGGCCTAGAAAAGGTGGCCTAAACATTGTTCGTTCCACCTAACCCATGGATAGATCGCTGCGTCCGTCATGGCATTCCAGTTATTGCAGCTGAAACAAGACAAAGACAAAGACTTTAGATTTGACTCTTGCAAGTTGGAACACACGCACTCTACTGGACTCTGGCCAGTCTGAATGTCCAGAACGTCAAACTGCACTAGTTGCATCAGAACTAAGCAGATACGGCATTGACATTGCAGCCTTGGCTGAGACTAGACTGGCAGATGAAGGTTCCCTAACCGAGGAAGGAGAAGGCTACACCTTCTTTTGGGAAGGACTACCAGAGGCCAACAAAAGGCTTCAAGGAGTTGACATTGCGGTACTGACAGAGCTCCTGTGATCCTGTGATTCCACGCTCATGGCCAACGAAGCGGACAAGAATGAGTTCTACAACTGTCTTGATGCTGCAATCAGAGCAGTCCCTCCCACGGACAAGTTAGCCATCCTGGGTGACTTCAACGCACGTGTCAGCACCAACCAGCACTTGTGGAGAGGAGTTCTAGGTGGCCACAGTGTCGGAAACTATAATGCAAACAGCCTACACCTTCTCACCCTTAGCTCTGAACACTCACTGGTCATCACAAACTCACTGTTCAAACTGTGCACCCTGCACAAAACCACATGGATGCACCCACGCTCCAAGAAGTGGCACATGCTGGACTACAAGGTTGTATGGCAATGTGACCGTAAAGACGTAAAGATCACACGGGTCATGAGAAGTGCCAACGCCTGGACCGACCACAGAATGGTGTGTACGCAGCTTAGACTTCACACCAAACAGCACCATTGTACCTCAATACCTGGCAGGCTCAACCTACAGAAGCTAAAGGACCAGGAAAAGCAGGCTGAGCTACAGATGGAACTTGAAAACCGCATAGCTGTAAACCTCGATGACACTCCCCCCAGTATGGATCACCTCACAAAAGCCTGGGGAAGTGTGGCCAATACCCTGACTACCACTGCCCGGAGAGTCCTTGGCACCAGTACAAAATGCAACAGAGACTGGTTTGATGAACAGCGAAGTGACATCCCTCCTTGCAGAACAGCAGAAAACCCATACAGCTGTACTCAGGAATCCTACTCCAGCTAATTGTGCCAAACTGACAGAACTTCGATCCCGGGCACAGCGGGAGCTGAGAGAGATGAAGAACAACTGATGGATAAACCTAGCCAAAGAGATCCAGGGTTTTGCTGACAGAGGCAATCAACAGGGTTTCTACAGCGCTCTCAAAGCAGCTTACGGACCGAGACGTGGGACAAACTTCCCTGTATGTTCTGCCGATGGCTCTACCCTCATCACCGACAAAACTGCCATTCTCGCTCGCTGGGCAGAGCACTATCAGCAGCTCTTAAACAGACACACAGACGTCAACAACAGTATTCTGGAGGACATCCCAGCTCTCCCAGTCATGACAGAGATGGATGACCTGCAACGTACGAGCAGCAGTGAACTCCTTCAAGTACAACAAAGTGGCAGGCCCAGATGGAGTGCCTGGAGAAATCCTGCGAGTCGGGGGTGAGCCAGTTATTCACTGCCTACACTCCTTTGTCACTGCTACATGTAAGTCAGGATGTGTTCCTCAGCAATGGAAGGACTCTGACCTTGTGAGTATCTATAAGAAGAAGGGCGATAGAGCAGACTGCAGTAATAGCAGAGGTATCTCTTTTCTGTTCTGCGCTGGAAAAGTATTCACAAGAATTTTCCTGCTAAGACTAATCAAGACAGTGGCTGAAGACATACTTCCAGAAAGCCAGTGTGGGTTTCAAAAGGACCGGTGCACAACAGACATGATTTTTGTTGCGAGACAAATCCAGGAGAAATGTAGAGAACAACACCAAGACCTCTACATGGTCTTCATTGATTTGACCAAGGTGTTTGACACTGTAAATAGACCCTTGTTGTGGGAAGTACTCAGGCGCTTTGCATGCCCCAGCAAGTTCTTGTCTGTTCTGAAGTCTCTGCATCATGGTGCCATGGTTCGGGTCCTAGGAGGAGGAGCAAAATCCAACGCATTTCTGGTCTGCACTGGAGTCAGGCAGTCAAGTCACTCTTGTAATCTTCAATCTCTTTCTCGCTGCAGTGATGCTAGCAGCATAGAAAAACATCAACCCGGAAGACTGCGTCCCCTTAACCCACTGTCTAGATGGCAACCTCTTCAACCTGCGCAGACTCAGAGCACCGACAAAGGTCCAGCAGGAGGCTATCCTAGAGCTCCAGTATACAGACAACGCTGCTGTCACAATGCCCTGGACAGTGCCTACACACGAGCCGGGCTTAGCATCAACACTGGGAAGACTGAAGTTATGAGTCAAAGCGCATCTGACACAGGCCCAGCAAACTTCCAAATCAAGAACACCACACTCAAGAATGTCTCGTCCTTCACCTACCTGGGTTCCACACTGAGTACAAACTGTGATATAACGAATGAGGTCCAAAGGCGCATAGCGCTTGTGTCTGCCTCCTTTGGGAAGCTTTCAAGCAGGGTCTTCCACAACAGGAACCTAACAGTCAAGACCAAGGTCGCTGTCTACAGGGCCGTCTGCTTGTCAGTCTTGCTCTATGCCAGTGAAATGTGGACCCATACAAACACCACATCCTCACCCTGAGACACTTCCACACTTGATGCCTTCAACGGATACTTGGACTTAAGTGGTGGCACAAGGTACCACACACAGAGATCCGTCGGAGGGCCAACATTGAACCACTTGAAACTTTACTCTTGCAGAAACAGCTCAGATGGGTTGGACATATAATATGCCGCCTAATCGCCTACCGAGACAGGTATTGTACGGAGAACTCTCCAAAGGAAAGTGCTCTGTAGGAGGCCAGCATAAGCGATACAAAGACCAAGTGAGGACAAACTTAAAGGACTGTGGCATTAAGTGAAGAAGGCTGGAAGAACTGGCAGAGAGCAGGAGCAGGTGAAGACAGCTGTGCTCATCAGGAACTGCCACCTTCACTACTGGCCACACACAGAAGGCAGAAGCAAGAAGGGAAAAATGCCACCAAGCAACTCAGCAGCAGGGACAGTACATCTGCGATGTATACGGACAAGTACTTGCTGCTTGAATTGGCCTGGTTAGCCATAGAAGAACGTACCAGAAGTGACAGGACTAGGAGTGACGCCATCATCAACAACGATGGACTGCCTTAAGCAAGTAAGCATCACTGTTCTGTACAGAGGAAGAAAGGTGTATGCTGGTAATGTATAGAGAGTTTCTTCAAGAAGTGCTGGTGCACTTCATAAAACTGATGGCATCATAAAGGAGAATTATGTGGATATTTGGAAACTTCATCTGCAGTTTTCAAATCATTCTCAAATTTGGACATTAAGTCAATTAAACATTATTGGGATGAGCTGAAAAAACCGGATTGTGTAAGATGGCCCATAAACAGGACTCTGTTGCACAAGTTCAGCAGGACTTTTGACCCTTTGGGAAAGTGATAAAATAAACAAAATTAAATATTCATTCTACTATTTGGAAATTTCACATTACTCAAATAAAGGAATTGCACTAATTGAACTGACAGAGAATATATATTCATTCATTCATCTTCCAAACTCAAGAGGGTCGCAGGGGTGCTGGAGCCTATCCCAGCTACTGATGGGTGAAGGCGAGGTACACCCTGGACATTTTGCCAGTTCATAGCAGGGCTGACATATACAATAGAGACAAACAACCAGTCACTCTCACACTCACTCCTATGGGCAATTTAGATGAAGCAATTAATCTATTACGTGCATGTCTTTGGATGATGAGAGAAAGCCGGAGTACCCAGAGAGAATCCATGCAAACACGGGGAGAACATGCAAACTCCATACAGAAAGGTCCCTGGTGTTGGATATATATTATACAATGAAATGTTCAACAATTTGTATGCATTTTGCAAAGCACACCTAAATGTCCCACATCAACTGTACAATCATCTTTGTCTCATCATTTGCTACAAAACAGTATTTGTCTAATGTTGCAGAACTTTTATTTTTTAACTTTTAGTCAATCACTTTTATTTAAACAACAGCTACATGTTTGGGTTCCTGGTTAGATTGTACTTTCCTTTTGGTGATGAATTCAATGCAATATTTATCCATTTAGCTAATTTTATTAGGTTGTTTACCTGATGTGTTTTGTCCTGTGTATTAGAATAAATATTATAGGATGTATGTACTGGCATGGATTTAATTGTACAGACTTAATTTTCAGTGATATAACTGTAATGTAATGTAATGTAATGTTCTTGATTCTTATTTATGTTCTCAGATTCAAAAACTGTATTGTAAGTACACCATACAGACAAAAACACTGGGACACATCACACCTACAGTTTTTAGGTTTTCTCATCCCTACTGGTTTGAAATAGTATCATTATAAAAATGTTCATGTCAATTGTCGTTGATAGTTATCATAGTACATTTAAAATCAATATTTATTTTATGTTTAAAGGCTGAGTGAGAGTTAAAGACTTCAAATGGTAACTTGTGGTTTAAAATTATTACTTATGGTTAAAACATGGCAAATATTTTATAAATGTAGGGGTAAAACAAGTATAATTATAAAATTTGCAATCTGTGAAGAGATTACATGTAATTACTGACAACTGAAGCTTTGCTGAAATGCAAAATTTAGCTAAAGAGGCTAAAAGAAATATTGTTAAAGTGAAAACTGCACAGGCTTTGTCACGGCACTTATACAATGAGAGAAAAAGTCAATGTTGAGTAAATTTATAAAACTGAAAAATTTTGTAAGTATAGGTGACAATGTAAACAAAATTAAACCATATTGTCCCTCTCTCCTTTTTTCTTATTCATTCCAAGTCAGTTACTGAGTAAGTTAGTGATTCTGTCATTGAGATTATTTAGATTGACAAGAATGCATTCTGTGGTCCTATATTTAATTGGTGCAGTTGTCAAGGTACTGGAGCATGTCATTCCCCTACCATTCTTTTAAGCACAACCCAATTATCAGGTACAGTCATAATAAGATTACCATTATATTATGTGTGAGCCCTGGAAAGCAACAACAACCAATGAGAAATAAATGACCAACGCCACTGTGTGGGTTCACATTTTTATTGAGTCACAGTTCGAACACATTTTGCCAGCAGAGACAGAGGAGAAAACAATAGGTGGGATAAAATATATATATGAATCACAAAAGGAACAAAATTTGTAAAAGCTTTTGCTTATTGAAAAATGATTGTAGTTAAAAATCTGCATTGTACCCAAAGACAATGGCAAGAGAAGGTGATGGAGATGGTTGAGAGCAGATATACAGCAACAGACTCCCTTGCATTTCACTTTTCTTCTTTCTTCTGGCTCCACCAAGTGTTGATGTACAAGAGGTGCATGATGTGGCAACATTCATGACTGAGGCAGGGACACTGAATACAGTGAAAGACACACTTAGCAGCAACAAACAGTAGAGATATAGGGACAAGAGACAAGAGCAGAGAGAGAGGAAAAAAGACACTGCTTTTCTGTCAGAATGCTCAGTTTCTTCTCTTTGACTGATTTTTAGGCTCTAACACGCCTCACTTTGTTGTTAGGCAGAACAGCGGGACAGCAGGGTCCGACGTGTCATCTGACATTCGTTACATAATCTGGATTAATGTCCAATTCATTCCAACTTCCTCCTCCTCCAAAAGACACTAGAGATAGAGGTCATCAGATCTGTGATACTGTGCATGTGTACGACACGCAACTGGATTCCTCTGATCCCCTCACACTGTCGGCCCGGCCACTCCACAAACATATACAGACATACTGAGAGAGACAAACCGGACATGTGGACCTTCCGTTAAAGTTCCCCTCTCTCTACAGGACAGAGAGGTAGACTTCACCTCTCAGTCTCCTCTCACAGTCTATGGCTGGCAGTGGGCAGCTAGTAACTGTTTGACCCCTGACCACCACACCCAGGCTTTAGCACAGGTCTGAGACGTAGTCAAAATCCTTGAAGTAGTCCTGCTCTTTGCGAGAAAGTGTGCGGCGTTCTCGGGGTGGAGTGAGGGCTGGAGCTTCAGCTGTAAACTCCAAGTCAAAATTGCTGACGTCTTCTTTTCCTTTAATGGTGGGGATGAACGGGGGTGCGACCTTCCTCTGAAGTAGGGCTTCCCAGTCCACACCCTACGAGACATTTTAGTTTTGTTTACCTGCTGCACGGCATCAGTCTCACTTACTAACTTTTCAAACTGACTCCTCTTTCACAGATATATTGCCAAATTTTCATGGTGCATTCTTAAGTAAACACTCACTCTAAAGAAGGGTTGTTTTTTGACATCTTCTGCATCCTTTTCCCCAGAACCCAGACGTCTTTCAGGATTTCTTCTTAACAACTAACAACCAAAAAAAATAACACAAATTAACAACAGTTTAGTGTTATAGTATGAATAATAGCTAAAAGTGTAGAGCTGAAGTTGCTAGGGGGTAATAACTAAATAAATGGATGAAAAGTAAAGTATTAATCTGTGTTTATGTGTTAATAAGGAAAAAACAAATAGGAACACAATAAATCTATAGTAACTAGTCAACTGACTGTTAATAGAAGTCAGTTAAAACCTTACACCATGTGTTGTAGATGAGAGTAAGAGCTAGTTAACCCTTCAAGTCTTAAACAGTCGCCAGTGACCAAAAGCATCTACTGCTCTAAAATGCTTAATAACTTTCTATGATATAAGATCCATTTGGATGTTCAGAGGCTCTGTAGTGAATGTGGAAACACTGTCATCTTCTGTAACATTGATTCAACAGTAAAACCCATGTAGTTTGACACATGGTTGTGGTTGTAGAGGCCTGTTTCTACATTCAGTTAATGATATATTTTGCTGAAAAATTCACATTTTCTTCAGGTTTTTCTGTTTTGAGATAATAACCTTTGAGTTTATTCTGAACTTTTATGAACATCTACATGATCAGTCAATTAAACAGAGGAAAATACCTGATTTTCACAGAAAAAAAGGGAAATGTAGAGGATAGCTTTATAATAAATGGTGACAAATCACAAAAGGTTAAATGTAGAGAAAAGTCACCACAAAAATAGATCTAGGTCTTTGAGCAAACAGGCTGAACTGGTTATGATGTTGTAAAATGAATGACCTAAATGCAGCAGATATATGCAAAAAGAGTTAAGCTAATAGAAGTGTAAGCCAACAATAATGTATAATAGTAATAATATAATAGTAGGTTAAATGTGATGGATACATGTTCTTCCACGTACTTTATATGTAGAATATAAATGATAAAAAGGATTAAGCTAACACAACACTAGTTCAAGAGAAGCTAATGGTAATACAAAAAAACCCAAAACAAAACCAAATGTGGAAATAAAATACTAAAACAGCACCCTGATGGTAATAGTATTTGATTTGAATAAACATTATTGTATCAATATACACTTTAATATCATTTTTCAATATTAAAACAGAGGATTACAGAGCAGGGCTAACAGATCTTATCTCACTCCACTCTGATGGTAGAGCAGACTAAAAAGATGGGGAACCACTGGTGTAAAGGTACTGCAAAAAAATTGCATATGGCTGACAAAACATGTTACCAAAAAAGTTTCACTGTGCATCATCTCACCCGCCTCATGATGCCAATGGCCTCTGTGGAGAGGAAACGTGGGTAGCGCACTTCGTCATTCACTATGCTGTCAAAAACCTCCTCTTCGTCATCACCAGGGAATGGAGACTGAAGAAAACACACACTTTATTTTTATTATACAATAGTGTGCAAAAATCTTGGGCTGCCTTTGTTATTTTTGCGTGGCTGTAAATGGGCATACATACTTCATTTTATTCTTTTTCCTTCAGATACAACCAAAAAATTCAGGAAATACATGCACAGCCTTTAAAGACACACACAAACTAAACTAAATATGCAGGAAAGGTAAAAGTCACTATTTAATGTGACTCCTGACCTCATGACAAAGAGACAGCAGAAAGAATTAGAAACATCTGATGTGTTGAATAAAACCTGGTATTAAACAGAAAATTAATGCAATAAATCTCATATTGTCTGAAGAAAAAACAGTTTTCAAAACATGTTAAGAGCAAAGGGAGGTCACACAAAATGCTTCCACTTTGGTTTATAAAAGCTTTTTTTCCTTAAAACCTTTGTTTTTCCTGCTTTACACACATCACATATATCCAGTTTGTATCTTAAGACAGATACTAAGAAATGTATATGTATGGTCATTATAACTTCACGAAACCAACAGACATAATGTTGGCCAAGGATTTTGCACTGTCCTGTATATAACACACATATCTCTATAAGACATGTCACAGTTTGGTCAAGGATGAGCTGCTTTCAGAGCTCAAATGCTGCTCCTCTGTTCCTACATCTTAAGACTTTTGCAAGCACTTACAATTTTTTCTGACCTGCATGTCAGTGTTTCTATAATGTAACCCGTAAAGCCCTCTGCTTCCAGTTAAAGAGGATACTGTTCCATAATCCTTTACAGATTTTTCCATATTTTTACATAATAAATTAAGCACATTGAGGAATTTCCTTTTGTCGTGCCACTTTTCAGTCAATATCTCCTCCATGTTCTTGAATCTCTTAATAAAAGTCAATAGTTTAGAGTCAGAATGAGAATATTTATGTAGAGAATATTTTATAATCTTTGTGTCTCACCTCTCCGACTAACATCTCATAGATGAGGACCCCGAGGCCCCACCAATCGACTGCTCTGGTGTACGATGTGTCTGTTAGTACCTCCGGAGCCAGAAACTCAGGGGTCCCACAGAAGGTACTGGTCCTGTCCCCATAACCCATGCCTTAGCAAAAAGAAAATATATAGAGGTATCGACAGAAAGAGTTACTGACAGTGGGAGTTACGCAAGACATTTTTCTTCATTACACTGATAAATAATATAAAATCACCTTCTTTACAGAGTCCAAAGTCTGCTATCTTCACAAAACCTTCTGTGTCAAGCAACAGGTTGTCTAATTTAAGGTCCCTGAGAAAGAAAAGAAAGATTTTTGCTAAAGAAGTGGATGTGGAAATGAATGTCTGTGTGGCAAAAAGAGAGAAATAATCCAAATTGTTCACCGATAAACAATCTTATGGTCATGAAGGAACTGCAGACCTAGCACTACACAGGCTGAGTAGAACCTGTTAAACAAATGACAGAGAATTGGACATGTTAAATGTACATGCTACTATCAGTCATATAATAATGGCAGCAGAAAACTAAACATATAGAGCATGGGGTTTTGTCTTGAACACGCAACTAAACTCACACAGCACGTGGCTCAGAAAATACGTCGGCATGTATGTGCATCATGAGGTCGCCTCCTGCTGTGTACTCCATGACAAAACACACATGTTCTGGAGTCTGGAAACACGCAAACAGGTTGACCAGGAAGGGGTGGTGGGAGCCATTTACGGTCTCAAAGATCCGCTTCTCACACATCAGGCTGGAACCAGAGTAGACAAGGAAGGAGAATAGGAATGAAGCGTTTATTACTGCATGTGTAATTATGAGGGACATGAGCTGCTGTCATGCAGCACAGCTATCGTTGTCAAATAATACCTTTCCACTTCATCCCGAGCAACAATGTCTCCCTTCTTCAGGGCCTTGATGGCATAAAGGTTGCTGGTTCTTTTGTACTCCGACAGCAGCACCTCAAGAGTCCAGCAAGAGCTTTATTAATAACTTTTAGACAAAGAAATGAAAACAACAAAGCTACCTTCACCAAACCTTAATGAATAATGTGACACAGTTCTTTTTTTTTTCAGATACTGCCAACAAATCTCATAAGACCACAAAAACAACAATGCATTAGTCTGTTATTTAATACTTGACCATTTTTCCAGCCTCTCACTCAGCCCCAAGCACATTTCTAGCTACTCTTTAAAAATTATAAAATGACAAATTATGTGGCTTCATTTAAGTGAAAAGGCATCAGAACTTTCATGAAACAGCTGCCAGAGACTGATTTTCAATAGTATATTTATGGAGGTAAACAGGGAAACATTAATGTAAGAGAAGCACATCCCAAAGTAAAATAATTTATTCCCTGAGCATACCATTCACCAAATCATGTCTTATAGTTGATGTTCATAGTTTTATGTAAATAACATTCATTCTAACTACAGCTATTATATATTCAGCCTTTGTTTTCACAGGGACTAATACTGAGATCAAGCTCAGTCTACTTTGCAGTAAAAGACAAAAGGTAGTAAAGTCTGAATGACTGGATTTATTTCATATCTTCTATTTTGTGAATGGTGTCACCATACAAATATAACACAATGTAACACAAATATAATGTGGGCTGTACTTGAGATAGAAGCTTATATTTGCATATAATTTGCACAATATGCAAATTAACTATAACTTTCCTCAGATAACATCAAGTACAGATAGAAAATTTAAAAGAAAGTTCAAATTTTACTATGATGGTTGTAGGACCCTCAGTCACTAGTGCTCGAATGTTAAATTGATAGAATGAGGGTTAAACCCTATATTTAAAAGGGCTGAAATGATATACAGTAACTACAACTACATGGCATAAGTATTTTGTTTACACTTGATGGTAAAATTAGTTTTGAGTACCTTCCCAAAGTGTCCCCTTCCAAGTACTGCTATCAGCTTGAAGTCCTGCAGGCAGAGAGGGCCTCTGCTGGGTCTGTGAGGGGGATTACAGGAAGATTATTAGCACTTCATTCAACATAATATCAGCAGCATATAGAAAATATGCCAAATAAGCTCAACATCCACCAAAAAAACACACACTCCCACATGGGAATTTATTGTTTTTAGTCTACGGCATATGCGCTAATCCACATTAATGATGACAAGGCTTTAGGATAAGCTGTTAAAATAACAGTTACAACACAGGGCCATATTGTGTGTGTGTGGGGGTGTTTCAGTCTCAAACTGTGTTGGACATATTGCAAAAACAATATGCTCAGGTGTGTATGTGTGAAAAAGACAGGCCCCTACTGCACCTGCGTAAAGAGTTGGTGGACAGCGACCTTGTTGGATGCTCACGAACAGGGACATCCGGCGAGGACGGGGGTGCGCACACTGGTGTCTGTTCCTGTGACACACCACAGAGAGGAAGAACAGGCAGTAGAAAGGTTAAGAATATACTAGGAAATTACAGCAGGGATTCTGAGCAGCTGTCGTATAGAATCCACACAGTATCATTCAGTTCTCCTGTCCTGATGGTGACATTTGGTCTGAGGGTCAGAAGGTGGCTGAACATAGAAAGACATTCATGTAAAAAAGTAAGTTTTTCTAGATTTGCACCAAAATGTGTGGAGAAGTTGGATGGAACTCATGTGACTTTGAGGCTGATTGCTCAAAGACTGAAAAACACTGGGATTTGGGGGTGATTCTGTCTGAAGGAGGATAAATGTGATTAGATTTGTAGTAAATATGGTAGGACAGGGTCTTAGAGTAACAGGAGTTTTAAAGGAAAACTTTTGAGTATTTCAAAGCATCATCCGCTCTAAGTCTAAACTTTCCAAATAGAAAACAATTTGAAAAAAAACCCAAAAAAAACAAACTAATATAAACTGTGATTTTGTAAATACATATTTACTACAAATCAAGATACTGGCCAATAAAATCAGATTTTTTAAAGTTTCAACCATGCTTCTGTGTTAAATCCATAGAAAGTGTGGGTTTGGTCATTTTCAGGTCTTTCCATGGTAATTGTTGTTGCTGTTGTAACTAAAATTGTTAAGACAGTCATATTACTACTGAATTAGTCCTGTGTGCTGATCTGTAATTTGCATGTGTTTTCTCAAATCTTTGCAATGAGTTATGCATGAGTTAGGAATAAGAAGAAGCAGAAACACACCTGAAGCAGTGTACAGTGGGGGCATAATAACACACAGAGGAAAAAAAACAACACGAGGAGACATGAGGACAAAACAATGACAAACATCTGTAATGACCTTCAGTCTCAGCAGACAAACAGACACTGAAACTCTACATGCACATTTGCCAGATCCCCTGCTGGCTGACAGCCTTGCTCCTCCCCTCTTCCTGCCCTCTCCCCTCCTTCCTTGCTGCTAATTAGTCTTCTAAAAACATCGGATTAATTAATCCCATAATACTTCAGCCCCATTGAACACACCATCTGCCGCGGGCCCTGTCCTCCTCGAACTCTCTCTTCACTCGCCTAATTCTGTGTCTGTCTGCGAATCTGCTCCCTAAAACTCAAGTAGATGAATAAATGAAACACACAGACCACATTATAAGTCTCAATGCAGAAAGATAATAATTTTACGGAAAGTATGTAGATTTCCTTTTCCTCATGTTTCATTTTTCATCTCTTGCCACCTCTTAGTCCCACATTATTGCTTTGCGTAGATTGTGTTCTTCACACTGACAAACTAACATGGATTTAGACTTGATTAAATTAAAGCTCCCCTCCATCCAACTGAGTCTCATCAAAGCTATCTCGCTGAGCTCTCCATTTCCCTAATTATTCATCCCCTCCTTTCTACAACTTCTCACACACCCCTGTCTTATATTTCACCACTGCCGCCACCGCCTCCGCCACCACCTATGACTAGAGCACTGTTTTTGAGCCAAAGGCAGCAGGTAGGAAGTGAGCAAAATAGTAACATGATAGTGCAAAGATGGCCATCTTTCCAACCCTGACTGAAACCCCTCTGTCTGCCTCCCGTCCTCTGTCTCCCTCACCGGAGCCGGAGCATCCACCACGTCTCTTCTGATCTCAGCTTTGGGAGGAGAGTCACTGTCATTCAGATTCAGCTTCTCCACAGATATCTCTCTGCAATGCAAGCACAAAAAAAAAAAAAAGAGAGACATAAACATTAAATGCAATTAATGAAGAAGTGAAAGAGGTTAAAATATGGATTAAGTGTTACTTTATAAAAGAGTGTCCGTTAGGATTGATAATAGTATATTATAGTTACACTGGGGGGAGAAAGAAAAAAGTTGTAAAATTATGAGAATAAAATAGTAATATTCTGAGAAAAAGATCATAAAGTTGTAATATTTCAAGCTATGTGAATGATAATTCTAAAAGAATGAAGGTGTGACATTTTGAGAAAAAAGTAGCATTGCGACAATAAAATCATCATATGTTGAAAATGTCATAATATTAAAAATTAGGGGTTTTTTTTAGGAAAATGCTTATCATAACTTATAGGTAACTTATAGACTGCTGTCTGTATTTAATAAGCACAGTATTGCTTAATGCTTCATTTACATGATCATTGATTTTAGACTCAACAACAATGACCACAAAGTGAGTGTGATCCATGGTAAAGATGTTCAGATTGTGAATTCATACAAATATCTTGGCACTATTTTTGATTATAAGCTCAGGTTTGATGCCAATACTGAATCTGTGGTTAAGAGCAGCCAACAGAAAATCCATCCAATGAAGAGACTGAACTCTTTTAATGTCAGTGAGAAGATCTTGAGGAACTTTTATTGCTCATTCATTGAAGGCCTTCTAACATTTTCTTTTATCTGTTGGTTCAATGGTTTAACTCTGCCAGACAAGAACTACCTGCATGCCATTGTAAAAGCATGTTCCAAGATCATTGGAATCAGACAAAGAGACTTGTCTTCCCTCTGGGAGCTTCAGGTAGTGAGGAAAGCAGAGACTATCATCAGGGATCCTCACCATGTGTTGTCCAAGAAGTTTGCTTTGATGTCCTCAGGAACAAAAAGATATTCAAAATCTTTTATTCCTTCAGGTGTCACACTTTTAAACTCTGACAGCAGTCATTTTACATGAGATTTTTTAATGTTAGCAGAACTAACAGGGTCTTTTAGTCTTTTATCCTGCATCGGTATTTATTGATTATTTATTGTTGATTATTTAATGCATCTATTTGTAGTTGCCTTCCAATTACCTATTTTGTATTTGTATAATGATTCATGTTTTTCACTTTGCACTTTGAATGTTGACAGATGTCTGTGGTAAGCTGCAAATGAATTGGGATAAATAAAGTTTTCTGAATATGAATCATTACAATATATAATACAATATGATTAAAGAATTTCATGCAGATAATTTAAATTATTCAAAACTTTATTCTCAAGAGGGTTGCTGGGGGGGTGTCAGAAATCAAACACTACATAACACATACAATATTAGAAATAAATAAATAAATACAATATGCTCAGTAGATCTCAGCTATAATGCGCAATATTGACTCAGCAATATGGAACATGGTACAGGTTTCTTAAAGATTTTACTATGTGTGTAATATATTTAATATTTGTATGAATATTTTCATATATTTTTCTACTGATTATTTTTATCCTGTTTACTGTCTTCATAGTGTTTTATCTACATGTATTTATCATGGCAAAATGCAACGTAATTTTGTTTTATAGTGCATCTATGATGTAATGTCTGAATAACAATAAATAAATCTGAGTCTCAATCTGAAGCCTGACCCACTTTACAGTTGTTAAAGGTAGGGTACACCCTGGATGTGACATAAAGCTACAGATGAACAGCTATTCACTTGCCCATTCACACCAACGATCAACTTAGTTTGACCAATGAACCTATTAAGTGCATGTCTTCAGACAGTGGGAGGAAGCAGGAGTAGGGAACATGCAAACTCCACATAGAAAGGTCCCCTTTTCTGACACTGGGTTGGAGTACAATTTACATTATATCAACTTTACTCTCATAATATCTTGATTTTTCCCAAATGTAGACTTTATTCACAAAATGTTATATAGGGTGTCCACAAAATCTCTTTAAAATTAAAAAAATGTATTACTAAAGTTACCAAAGTTTTTAATTGGATTGCGGGATTATGTGCAATCAAATCATTGGTCCATTTTTCCTCAACAAGAAATCAATTATTGCAACTGTTTACCTTGACCTTTTGAATGAATATACAGTGCATCCGGAAAGTATTCAGTCTCCTTCATTTTTTCCACATTTTGTTATATTACAGCCTTATTCCAAAATGGACTAAATTACTTTTTTTTTTCTCATCAATATACACACAATATCCCATATGACAAAGTGAAAAAAGTGTTTTTAGAAATTTTTGCAAAAGTATTAAATATAAAAAACTGAAATATCACATGTACATAAGTATTCACTCCCTTTGCTACAACACTCAAAACTGAGCTCAGGTGCATCCTGTTTCCATTGATCATCCTTGAGATGTTTCTACAACTTGACTGGAGTCCAACTGTGGTAAATTCAATTGATTGGAGCACAGCGGCCTCCATCACTTGTAAATGGAAGAACTTTGGAACCACCAGGACTCTTCCTAGAGCTGGTCGCTTGTCTAAACTGAACAGTCGGGGGAGAAGAGCCTTTGTTAGGGAGATGACCAAGAACCCAATGGTCACTCTGACAGGGCTCCAGAGTATCTCTGAGGAAATGGGAGAACTTTCCAGAAGGACAACTTCAGCACTCCACCAATCAGACCTTTATGGTAGAGTGGCCAGATGGGAGCCTCTCCTCAGTAAAAGGTACATGGCAGCCCGTTTGGAGTTTGCCAAAAGGCACCTAAAGGACTCTCAGACCATGAGAAACAAGATTCTCTGGTCTGATGAAACCAAGATTGAATTATTTGGCCTGAATGCCAAGCATCATGTCTGGAGGAAACCAGGCACTGCTCATCACCTGACAAATACCATCCCTACGGTGAAGCATGGTGGTGGCAGCATCATGCTGTGGGGATGTTTTTCAGTGGCAGGAACTGGGAGACTAGTCGGGATTGAGGGAAAGATTAATGCAACAATGTTCAGAGGCATTCTGGGTGAAAACCTGCTCCAGAGCACTCAGGACCTCAGACTGGGGCAAAGGTTCACCTTCCAACAGGACAACGACCCGAAATACACAGCCAAGATAATGACGGAGTGGCTTCGGTACAAGTCTGTGAATGTCCTTGAGTAGCTAAGCCAGAGCCCAGGCTTGAGAATTGAACATCTCTGGAAAGACCTGAAAACAGCTATGCAGGGACACTCCCCATCTAATACATTTCAGAACAAGACTGTAACATTACAAAATGTGTAAAAAAGTGAAGGGGATTGAATACTTTCCAGATGCACTGTCACCACAACTGGATGACCTTCAACCAACCATCATTTTCCAGGTAGATGGTCCACTACCACATTGGGGACTGCATGTTGGTGGGTTCCTGAATCAAACATTTCCAGTGGATTGGAAGGGATGGCCCAATTCCCTGGGCACCTTGTTCACCAGCTATCACTGCCCTGGATTTCTTTCTATGGGGTTGTTACAGATATTGTGCACCAAACAAAGATAGGGAACATCAGGGACCTAAAACAAAAGATCACTGATGGCATTGACAACAGTGATTATTGGCGATTAACAGTTATGTACATTTGTTCTAGCCAGGGTGTAAAATTAACACCTGCCAAGCACCAATAGCGGGTGAAAAATTTTAACCTGCAGGTGAGTTTTTGTTTTCATACATTCAATCATTTCTGCCTGATCGTTCTAAGCAGGTTGCTGACACAGAGTCAGGGTGGGTATCTCACCCAGTGCCATAGGTGACACTATCACAAAAGGCTGAGTGTGGATCCAAGTTCATATTCCTAGAATGACTGCTTCTGCACCCACCTCGAGAGCTTCCACCCACCAGACGGTCCAGGGCCAATTCCTGTGTAAAGCGGGTTTGACTTTGAGGCTGGGAGGACCTCTCCCAGAGGTGTTTTCCCCACCCTTCCTCCGCCGACCTCTTGTGCCAAAACATGCCCGAGTGAGACTGAGACGCTCCGTCTCCCACAGGAGCCCGAGAGATGGACCTCAGCGGTACCCGGTTCTGGTACCACGGTCCCGCTTTGAAAAATCTATTCCACCCACTATTACTCGATAATGCAATCCATCCATCCATCCATCCATCCATTTTCTGAACCCGCTTTATCCTCACTAGGGTCACGGGGGTCGCTGGAGCCTA
>JAPQRP010000029.1:5277120-5294865 GCA_037367295.1 Apogon hyalosoma
GCTTGGGAAATCTTTTTCTAGCCTAACCCTGCTTTAAACTTCTCCACAACTTTATCCCTGACCTGTCTGGTGTGTTCTTTGGACTTCATGATGCTGTTTCCTCCCCAGTATTCTCTTAACAAACCTCTGAGGTGTCACAGAACAGCTGTATTTGTACTCAGATTTGATTACACACAGGATGCATTGATGTATTGGCTGATATTAACTCATATACACTGTTGCCCATAAAGTTGTAATAAAATAATGACTGTCACAATGTGATTTGTTGTTAATAGATAATGTGTAACTGGGCATGGTGTCATTACACCTGGTCAAAGGTGATTACTGATGTGTATAAACAGGAAAAAAAGAGGAATGTGTCTGAAAACAAAATTATTCCAACTTTATGGACTACAGTGTATAAGCATACAAGTATATATATCAGTATATGTCACTCCACAAGTGGCAAATATTTATCTGTTGAATCATATTAATGCTTTTTTCATAAATTTGTTTGATCTGAATTGTATTTATAAAAAGATAATGTGATGAATAGTTGAAAGAAGTTAAAACAGTTCAGTTAACCTTTGCTTATAAGTTTATGAAGCTTATCTTGGCACGAAAGGAGGGACAAATAACAGCAAAAACAAAACTAATGAACAGAAAGTACCAGAATTATCAGTGCATCCCTACTATCCATATTTATAGCATAGTACAGTGTGTTTCTACAGTGAATGTGTAATGGTGGAAAAAAAAGGTCCAAGGTGCAGGTGGGTTGTTTGTTTGTTTTTTTAAAATAATTTTTTCAGAGCTTCATAGAATGACAGTCAACTGCAGAGAAACATCAACATTTATGCAAAAGGACCCAATCCTTGTGAACTGGAAAATGGCCTATTGTGAAGCAAACTGTATGTTTCCATAATTCAGCTCTCTATGTTTCATGTTTTAATTCATTTTTGTAGTAACATGGATGGATTGAACTTATTACACGCCACTTGTATAAGTAAATATAAAAAGGGAAAACCATAATATAGCTGCTATTGTTAGTGTGTATGAATTCAATCTGCTGAGACAGAACGACATCAAAGAAATAAGTAACTATGATTTCATTGTTTGCTAAAAATGTGGTCTCCTTTAGCTTCTGTGAAGTGAAACAGCTGGACTCTTTGCGTGATTTGCATTTCCAGTTAATGTATTAATCCCAGTTCCAGAAAATACCAGACGCCATTAACACTTTATCTGCAGCTGAGCATTTTAACCCCTCTGACATGTAACCCCACAAAGTGATGCATTGGTTTAAGCCGGAGATCATTAAATAAAAAATAAAAAAGGACTAAAAAGATAAGACATATGCTGGAAATAACTGATATGTTCAGTATTTTTTCAGTGTGTTTAAGTTGACAGAGGATTTTCTGCAGGAATATTCACTGCTTTGATCAAGGAAACATGGACACAGTGACAGAAGGAGGCTGGGATTAAACCACTAACCTATGAACGTATTAATGGGTGAGCTGGTCCATTATGTTGAGATATAGCCACACATTTATGCGCTAGTATCTTATGTTATGACTGATTTAATACATGACGTTTTAACTTTGGTTACAAGTTCAACTCCCAAAGAACTTGGTAACCCACATATTCAAAAATAAGAGGGAACTGTTTGTTAGTAATTCCAAAAATTACCTTTGTAAGGCTGCAAAGGAGGACTATATGAAACACCATCAATAGTCTTCCATTAGAGGCATAAATGAGCTCAGTGAGCATCTGATTGGACTTCAACATACCATGCTGTTTGGAAAAGACTTTCTTCTGCCTCTGGAGTCTGCGGCCTCGCTCTATTACCGGGTTAAAGAAGGTCACCTGAAACAAAACCCACATATTAAATTACAGAAACAATGTTCTTTGATGTTATTTTCTGTGTTTCCACGGCTGATGAATGCTGTGTTGTATGTCCCGTTTGTCTGGTACCTCAGCCAGCAGTAGTCCCTGTGGTTCCAGTTCCAGCTGGACTCTGTGTCTTTGGTTATCCAGGAACTCCTCCAACTTCAGGTACTTGAGAGCACACAGTGAACGGTAATCTCTCCAGTGCACTGCGATTTCCATCTCCCTGGACTGAAAACATGACAAGAAGGAACAAGAAGATTCCTCACTGGTTGAGCGCTAATTTTTGTCACTTAACTGCTATTTAAGAAGTGCATGAATTACTACAGGTTTATTTTTTGTGTTGCATTTTTGATTGTCCCTATTTAACACTTGTGGACACAGCAATTGAGTGTGCAGAAACTGAATACACTTTGTCTACTTTATGCTCAGTTTACACTAAACAATACAGTATCTGTAAGCATGTAATGCAGATGAGATCTTAATGCCAAACATGCAAACAAGACAAAATATAACCTTACTTTTTTGTTCTGTTTTTCCAGCACAAATATTTTGTTTCCTTCTATTGCTTTATATTTCTCTGTCTAATGTCACAATATATTCTGAAACAAAATATATGATTTTTCTCCTTTTTGTACTGCTAGATTGATATGTTCTATTGGATTCCTAAATGTATGTGTGTTTACAACATTTATAACATTCTTCCTGGTAGTTCTTCTCAGTTCAACTGGATGTTTTCAAAAGAGCTAAACCAGTCCAGTTGAACCGAGAAGAACTACCAAGAAGAATGATGACCTGGACAAATAAGAACCTAGACAGACGACATGCATAACATATCTTTACTTAAGACTTGCTATGACCAGCTGACAGAAAATACAAAAGCTACAATAATTTTTCATTTATACTGTTGAGTTTAACAAATTTTGTAAGAAGTGCTGACTTTTGCAAAAGATTAATTCTCTTTATTTTGCATGGTGTTGTCAGCTTTACAATGAACTAGCAATATGTGTTATGTTTATTCTGTTTTCATTTTATGGTGGTATAAGCTTTTAATGCATATAAGTTTTTGCTGTTTCATATTTTAACATGAATGTATGCATGTAGTGTATATGTAAGTTTGCATAAAGCATATACCACCAAGGAAAAGAGCTTATCATTAAAACCCTTAATGATCACATGACATTTTCAAAGCAGCGTTATAAAAATGAGACGTCACCCTCTGTGCAGCTGGACAAGGACTGTTTTACTGCATGACAAATAAATATAAATATGCAGTATGTAAATATTGTAAATATGAGGTGCTTACTAAATAATATAACATAATACAATACAATAAAGCTTGATATGATACATTTGGTGAAAATACAATGGTAGACAACATTTATACTCAAAAATAGTATTACAAATTTTCCTTTTAGATTTCTAGACTGATCTATTATTTTATTCATATATTCCACTACTTTTGTGAAGTTAAGACTTCGGTAAATCCATCAAGAGTAGCAAATCACCAGATCCACATGAGAGACAGTGTGTTTTCAAATGAGATTTGAATATTTACAAAAGTCAAACTGCAGATTTTCAGCATTTGGGCTGCATTATCTCTTTCTACAGTGCTTTAGGGAAAAAAGGCCTCAATATAAATAAAGTTGAGATTGTTCTGAACATTTTGATATAAAACACTTGATTACTGTATTATTTGCAAGTAGCTTAAATGGGTGAATTTAACAAACTATGTAAAGATCAAGAAAATACCCTTAGTCATCTTAGGGTTAAAAAAAATTTGGTAAGTTAAATGCATGTGTCTTCAAGGTACTAGTGATATACTGTATGTGTGTGAATGCCTGTCTGGTTTTGGTTCCTGGTTAGAAAATGTGTGTTGGTCCAAACACAGGTGGACAGCTTGGACACATTTCCCTTTCACGCCTGTGTTTGTCGTCCACCTCTGATGTGTCCAGCTGAGCACATGTGTTCAGATTTTGCTCGAAGGTCAAAGGGATCTGGGCACATTTGTTACCACGTCAGTCTGCTGACAGACATGGACACACTAAGAAAACAATAAACGAATGAATGTATGTGTATGGAATATAAATCAGTGAACTGGTGTGCTGCCATCAAATCAGCCATGGGATCCTGTACCAGTCCTGTCACATCAGGGCAAATTAGTGTTTACATTACAAAAGCAGTGTGGTAACCTCAGCATGTGGTTTGCATTTAACGCTGTTTGTTGCTGTCACCCAGGACACATTGAATAGCAAAGTACAAACAGGGCCCCAGGACTTTTTTTCCACTGTATGAGCTGAGTGTGATGAGTGTCTTACTCTCTCCAGCTCCACAGTGAAGGTCTGATCCCAGGCCTGCTCTCCAACTGTTCTCCAAACAGTCTGACCCACAACTGAGTTCTCCAGCTTCAGCACTGCGCTCACCTCAGCTGGAAAACAAATCCAGATTATAACACACAATGAAATGAGAACACCAGTAAAGTAGATGCACCTGTTCAAGATAAGACGTACAGGAGAGCTCGTCATTCTTGCTGGGCATCTTAAGGCTCATACTGCTGGTGCTACGACTATAAAGGCCACTCAGTTTGAAGGACGACCGCCCGTCTCCCATAGAGTAAGAGGGGAGAACCACTGGGGTCCCTCTGCTCCTGCCTGGGACCACCTCCAGCAGCCCCACACAACCAAGAAGACGCACCTGAAGAGTACCTGAAAGACAGAAACTATTAAAAATAGGACTAATGGCCCTGTATCTCACAGGCCTGTTGTATCAAGAATCAATAACAAGTTGAATTTGCAAGGTTGTCAGCTTCTGGCACTATGTTAGAGTCCTGTGGTCTTAATGCAGGAGATCAATCTCCCAATAGAAGTGGGTGGTACTGTCACTGGAGGATAACTCAACAAATTAAATGAAAGTATTTGACTTCCTGTTAGTGCTCAGTAATAGCTATATGGATATCCTCATTATTTTCATGTTATAAGCCGTCAAAATATAGCCCTTTATAAGTAATGGCAAATGTTGAATGTTTCGAAAATATGTTAAAAACTAGAAAAAATCTAAATATCTCAAAACTGTGAGCAACTGTATAAACATTGTTCCAAGGAAGCTACATATAAAATTTTAAAATGAATTTGACTGGTAGTTTTGTCAGAGAAGATGTTTGAAAAAATTGCTAACAAAAACGGCCTATTGGCCCGTGAGATAAAAACTTGTTTCACAAAACTCAGGAGTGTCATTTGTCACATCCTGTGTGTACCTGTGAGTGGAGAGGGTTTGCTGAGGGTGCTGTACTGGTTGTGGACATAGGGGGTGCTGTGGCGGGAGCTGAAAGCAGAGGAGGACGCTAGCACCAGCTCCTCCTTAATCAGGCAGGCTTTGGGGTGATCCTCAGGCAACTCAAGCAGCCTCTGCTCCAGAGAGCAACGCAGCAGATCCAGACGCTGGGATGACTCGCTCAGACCACACTGAGCCTGTAGAGAACCAACCAAATAGGTTTACGTGCATCAGAAGGCACAAGCAGAGGCACAAACAACAATCCAAATGCACTAAGGATATGAGACAATATCACTCAGGGAAATATGACTATTGCCAGTAAATATATTGTATATGGACTGTTAAATGATGTACCATATGTGCATTTCAACCACAAAGTAAGATGCAAACACATTCCTCCTATAAGGATTTCCTAACAACAGCATACCATAAATGAGGGTAGAAGTTGAAATATTTCATATATTTTGCATATTTACTGCATGTATTTGACAAAATAGTCAAATGTAACACAAAATAAACAAAAATCTTAATAATTTTATGACAAATCATGAGCATGTGGACTGCTGTATTTTTGCATCCTTAGGTTATGAGTAGTTGCTAACTAGTGGAATTTAAAGAAACACTAATGATGGAAAAGGGTAATTCCTTCAAATATTATATTTTTGCAGGTATTCATTCATTTAATTATAAATCAGGCCAGTATCCATGGCAACCAAGTGAACTTCACTGAACTACCAACAAACTCTAGCAAACTACCTTGATCACTGTAATCTACCCATGCTTTACTGAGAAATATCTCTAAGTACAAAGATTTATAACACTTTTTCTTGGAACATTGCTCAAATTGTACAGGTACACTTATATATAAACAGCACACTTCTCTAAATTTAGTATTACTTAGTCTTGAAACATTGATGAATTTCACAATTTTTTTTTGTTTTTTTCAAGTTTCAAGAGCTGAAAACAAGGGGAAAAACACACACCTTCTTCCTGCAACTCCTCTCAAAATTACAAAACTACATATAAACACAGATGAACCTGATGTTGATTTATGCTAAGACAGAAAAATAAAGCTACTTTTCCAAACTTCTGTGTCAACATACAGAGCAGAGCAGTAGAATCACATTCAAATCACATCTGATAGAATCGATTACGTATTTAACTCCCTACCTCTTCGAAAATGGCAGTGGTAAGATGAAAATCTGTATCAGGGGACACATTTTCTATGGTCTGGAAAGGCTCTTGGTAAAATAAAATCCTTAGAATTGGTGTATCAGCATTTATGAGAACATTGCTAACACAACACTGACATATCTGACTGAACCAGTTTTGTTTGTATTCAGTGTCCTCTCCCTCTCCCTTTTGTCACCTCAGCCATGGCCTTCTTGTCCTGGACCTTTCCAGCTCCCAGCAGTCGCAGCATGTTCTTTGCTCCTTCAGCCATGGCGTGCTCCACACGGTAGTGATGCCACAGCTCCTCCACTCGCAGCTCCACGCCACACATGTCCGGTTTACCTGGAACACAAGTTCAGACAAATATGAATGAGCAACAGGCTGTGAAAGCTACATGCAAGTGTGATATTTAAGAGTTTGTGTCACCTTTGCACATTTTCTTCTAAATTCAAGGAAATAGAAAGTCAAGGCCAAAAGTTTTGGTAGTGAAACAAATTTTGTTTTTACAAAATCTGCTGCATTTTTTTTTTTAAAGCATATGAACAGTCCTACTTGATAAAAAGCCAAATATTCTTAAATACAGCCAAAGTGTATTGTTGGTTTTATTTCATAAATCTAGAATAGTCTATCACAAAAATTATTATATTATGTTATATTATGTTATATTATATTATATTATATTATATTATATTATATTATATTATATTATATTTATTAAAAAAAGAAAATTGGAGAAATATCCCCCAATTTGAGCAAGTTGTGTATATTGCAAGCAAAGGAAACAGTTACAAACTTAATATTCTTAAATGAGAAGTTATGCAAGTGTTAAAATAAGAAAAAAACTGTTAAAATAAGGAAAACAATCTTGTTCTTCTGCTGAAATATTATGCTGGCCATTGTTTTACTGATGGTTTTCCTGGCTGAAAATAAGGCAGAGGTGGTGCCATGTTGCTCAAGTTTACTGCACCTTCAGCTGTCTTAAACAATTACCATGACAAGATTCTGCAAAATCAGGGAATATATGCCAATATACTGTATCTACCCATAGGTTAGACAGACAGTACCTTTTAAGGAAAGTAAAGAAATGGGTGGAATACCACATCAGTGTGATGTTACAACAACAGTTATAAATTAATGTAACTGAGGTTTGCAGTGTTTTCTTTTTTCATCATCTTCAATCAGTTTTGTCAAAAGATGGACCTGATAAAAATGTTAAAGAAGTAGCCACCTCAAAAATGTATCTGTAGAAAGCACCCTTGTTAAATAGAGCTCAATATTAATTGGAATGACATGTTGAGACAAAGTTAGAGGTACTTTCAGAAAAAGAGATTACTTTTGTGTGACCATATTACTGTTTTCCAAAAATAAGAACTTTTTACTGCCCATAAAAAAAAATCAAGGGTGAAGAGTAACCAGACGGCCATTGGTTGCTGATATCAGTCAGCGCTGTCATTTCCAGGATCACAGCTGCTTTGTTTTTCCTTCCTGCTTGTTCTCTCTTTCATCTCTGACTCAGTGACTTCCCTTCCTCCTCTTCACACTATCGTCATCCTTTCAGTCTCGCTGCCTTCCTGGCTCCCTGCATCTGTCCTGCCTCCTCTCTCACCTCTGCTAAATGAGCCATGGCTTTTAGTTGTTGGCCAACATCAAAGGGGATGCAGGAACATCAATATGGCTCTAACCCTAGAGATTGAGAAGACTGTAATGGATAGTGTGTCCGAGTGTGTGTGTGTTTGACCAAAACACAGTGCGCTGTGAAGTTCTAAAGCAAGAATTGATCCATTACCACGCGCATCATAAAATATGCATTTGTGTATGAGCAACAAAGAGTGACAGGTGGGATGAGAGAGCAGTTGAAAGAGGAGTGAGGATGAAAACAAGAGCAGCAATAGGTACATTGGTTGTCCTCAGACTGCTCCGTGGCTTGCATGGCCTTTCGAATCTGCATGCGGATGATGTCGATCTTGGTCTTGCTGTCCTGCAGCATCTGCTGAGCCGTCTGGAGGAGTTTCTTGTCCTGCAAAAAAAGAAAAAGAAAGAAAACAGGAAAAGTGAAGGACTGAATACAACACAGTCTAAGATGGACAGTGAAATGGGTGGCCAACGGTTGAACTGTTGAAGTACCTTGGTAGCTCCGTTGGCGTAGATGGGAATCATGTTTTCTGCTCCCTGTTTGACCTTCAATTCAATATTTAACTGCCGCTCCAAAGCTGCGATACGATGTTCATTGGCTGAAGTCCGGCTGACCGACCCTGAAGATTTTGGGGTATCTGGGAAAAGAGGAGGGGTGCAGTTAGAACTGAATAGTTAAAAGAGCAGTTATTTAAGTTTTTAGACTAGTATGTCAAAAATATCACTTGTTTAAGATCAGACATTGTTTGTTTGGTTTACAGGTTGAATTAATCCATTCATTGGGTGCTGATTTACATCCTCTTGGCTTAGAAAAAGAACAACCTGTGAGATATAATTACACATTGAAAATGTAAAGTTTTGACAAAATTAATGTTTTTTTATGTGGCATTTTATTTGTACAGTCATTTTAACACCTCAATTTACTTTCCAGGGTCTAAATATTACACTGGCACTATTTTACAAAGAAGCCACAGAGATTTCTTTTTTATTACATATTATTATTGTTATTTATTATCTATTCCAGAATTATTGTGGCTGGTGACAGAGCTGTCTCCAGTGTGTGGGGATGGGTCTGGCATTGTGAGACTAGGAAATAAAAATAATTATGACATAAAGCATTGAAAGGTGTGTCCACACCAGTCAACAGTTGTCTATCAACATGGCAACGGCAGCTCGTTGTTAAGGGGGCTTATAACTCCTTTTGTAGTCCCGCTCAGCATGTCAGACCACTGTGTTATTTACCTTGCAAAATCCTATAAATTGGCTCTGAGGAGAAATCACCATTACAAAAACCTGAGAAAAATCAGTTTTAATCAGGTTGACATGGTACAGGATAGGGATATTTCCAAACAGGTGAAGAATGAGCTCAAACTGGCCAATTGCTCCCCAAGTTCTCAGAGAACTCAATCACTGGCAGATCATGCCCAGGATGGGAGGGTGTAAAGACTATGATGGGAATGCAGTCCAAAAAATGTACAATATCCCTAAATAGTACAACTGACATAAACGAGCTTAATGTATTTTATGATCGTTTTAATATCCATGATTTTAGTGGTGTCTGTTTTTAGAACTACAGAAGACCCCCTGTCTTTGGAAGGAGTCAATGACTGCTCCTGTGCCTAAAAACCCCACAGATACTAAATGACTTTAGGCCAATAGTGCTTATCTCTCTTGTAATGAAGACTTCAGAGTTAAGAGTGCACTTTTGCACACGGAGCAGGATAAGTTAGACCTTCTCCAGTTTGCCTATACGATGGACAGAGGTGTGGGTTTTTAAACATATTGAGGAGGCCAAGTCCTTTGTCCATCCTTATGATTGATTTTTCCTCTGCTTTTAACTACATCCAGCCTCACACCTTAGGTCTCAAACCTCAGAGTTTTTTTTTAATATTGACAATGGCCTGATCTGCTTTTTAACAAAGAGGTCACAACAGGTGAAGCTGAATAGTGTTTCATCGTGTATCAGATGTCTTGTTGTCTCCACCACCGGATCCCCCCAGGGTTGCTCCCTCTCCCTCTTGTCTTATGCACAAATGATTGCCAAAGCTGTCGTAACAGTCACCACACTATTAAACAATTACAATTCTGTAATTGTGTACATTTTCTGCAATGATGACACTGAACATAGTCCAGTAATGAGGGACTTTACTGACTGATGTGAATTGTTCTTATTTAGTAACAGCATGACAAAAATAAACTAGATTAGCATTGACTGATTTACTGTTGAAATGGTGGATGAGTACAAGTATCTCGGTACTGTGACTGTGCTTTGAGCCTCATGTTGAAGCTGTGTGTAAGAACACACATCAGCCCATGTATTTTTACTGCAAACTTCACAGTTTCAGTGTTGACACAACTGATTGAAAATGTTTTATTTTTGTTTTATTGAGTCTGTTTTCACCTTTTCTTTTTGAAATTACTTGCAGGGTATTGTGAATTGTCCCTAAACAACCTACATGACCTTTACAGGACCAGGTTCTTGAAGACAGTCTGATCAATCCTGGCTGATCGGAGCAATTAACAATCATCTGAATTATTGTTGTTTCCTTTAGGACGAAGATACAATCCATCCCAATGCAGAATGAAAAGGTGCAAAAAGTTATTTATTCCTACTGTTATCAACCTCGACATTTGGAAATGTGTCACTTTTGGTTGTTACTGGACAACTGATGTTTGGTTGCTGTTATTCATTTATTTACTGCTGGCTGTATCCAATTGCTCCTTGTAGAAAATAATAATACCTTGAACCTTGGGAGTATTCTGGAGAAGATTATTGTGACTAAAATGTCAGATCAGGATTTCCCTCAAACAAAACAAGACTCTGATCCTAACTGGATCCTATGGGCTACAGGTTCACAGGTAGAGGACCTCATAAATTATATGATCACGGCAGGTCCTGTACCTTTGTTATCATCATGGCCCTTGACCACAATGTGTGCATCCAGCTCCTGCAGCTGAGCATGCAGCGACTCCAGCTTGCGCTTAGAGCTGCGGAGCTGGGAGTCCACCTGTTGGGCATTCCTCTTGTCAGTGGTGGCTCTGCGCAGGTTCTCCGCCCCCTCCTTGATCTTCAGCTCCTTGCGGATCTCCCTACGGATCCTCTCGCGGTGCTCATCCAGACGTTGCTGCACGCTGGAGTCAGAGAAATCAGTGTTCTGGTCCAGACCAAGCTGCTGGAGGACCGACAGCCCACCTGGGTCACACTGAGAAGGGGGAGATGTAAGAGGGAGCACAGTGTGAGGGGGAGTACAAAGAGACGTTGTGACATTAATAAAACACACTGCATATGAGGAGAATCGTTCAGTTTGAGCTGAAAAAAAGAAGATCTCCAGCTGAGACCTGCTGAGCCAAGGTTAGAGCAGACAATGCTGTCACTCCATCACAGCTCTAAGTGACACTGTGGGATGGAGGAGTTCAAAATGACTGACTGAATTCTCAACAATGCAAAAGATGTAAGGCAGCATCACAAGCAGAGGCAACGCTTAAGTGTGTGAGCACCTGAGTGCTCACATCAGCTCTCCTCCTGATCAACACTAACCAGATTAGAGCAGATTAGACAGCATTAATACAGACCAAAATCAATCAGGGTCTCATCTGCCTCTGGACAAGTCAAAGAAAACATTTGTATAAAGACACAACATACATGTGCAAAAGCACTTCCTGTTTTTTTTTTTCTCATGTTTTATTTAACTCAATAAAGACACAACAAGAACCTAGTATCCATTGGTCAATCGATCATAAATCTTTAAAGGCTGATATAATAACAGCTTGAATTATCTGCACCACCCCTGCTCATCCCCCAAAAATGTCTACACTGAAATCACATTATGTTTGTATGTAAGAACTTTGATTCATGTTTTAACCAATCCAAACATACATCATACATCAACATACATTAGTGTGTTGTCATCTTGTATAGATCATAACACAGCTCACTGTGTTCTGTAAGTGATATTACTTGACTAAAGTGACTGATCAAGAAAAAGCAGATGGACCTTTCTAACTTTTGCAATCATGCCAACATGGCAGAGGTCCATATATGAATCTGTTCTGTTTCTTTATTATTCTTTATCAATAATGTAGAAGTGAATGTTTAAATGTAAAAACTCCAATATTGAGGGCAATATTTTAAACTTTTGAGCTATTATTTCTATTATTTTGTCTTTAAGTCCATTTTTATTTAATTTAATTTATTGGTTTATTCAACAGGGGCATTGTACATTGATTCACATTACTGTAAATGCACCAGAGTTAGCCTAATGACTATTTTTTATCTACAGTCCCTGGACAGATGTTGAATTGTCACCTTAAAAGGTAGCACAAGGTTATAAATATTACAGGTGCAATGGTACAGGTAGCCCACGGTTCAGTCCGTACCTCAGTTTCTGGGCCACGGTTTTGGTTTGGTTTTCGGTACATGTTTTACAAATTATATCACTGTACTGAATAAAATAACATTTTCTGTCCTGAACAATAGAACACTTTCTATTCCTTGACTACTGGTATACAGTTGTATAAAACAGAAACATGCACACATAAGGCCCAAAGGGTGCTTTTTTAAAAATAAATTAATTCCTGTTCTGCATAGGGATTTAAAACAAATTGATGTTATAAAAACGCCACAGTTATCTACCATATGTGTTTCCTTGTAATAGTATGTCATGGTTTTGTATGTGTGTCCGTGTGCACCAGGTCAGTACTGTGTAGACAATTTGTTTAATCACTGGTCGGGTTGGGTCATGGATCTAATGTACGTGGGTACAAGTGGGTGTGGGTTTGGAAAAGTGGTGGACCTGCGCAGGACTCTGATGCATGTTGAGTCTAAAGCAGCTTTTCTGTCCGCTGTCTCTATGAGGGGTGGGGCTTCCCTGTGCTATGTGCTCACATGCATGTCCAGAGAGAGAGACTTGCGTAGGCCTGGACAGGCACACACACTCCATGGCCTGTAAAGCAGTATATAAAGCGTCAAAGTAAAATCAGTTGCAAAACCAAAATCCCCAGATTGCCCCGTGCAGGGCGGAGCGAATGGTACACGGTTTTCCCGAGTACCGTTGCATCTCTAATAAATATGCAACTTTTAAAACAAAATTTTAAATACCCAAACATAGAAGAGTCCAATACAAGTTTTGCAATACAACATTTAGCCAAAGTAAGGAAAAAAAATACACCTGGCACTTAGACATATTAAAAAATACAACAGAGACAGGACTAAAACATTTCTAATGTTGGCAGCTCCAATTATTAATGTATCAGTGTTTTAGATGTATTTTGAATTAATTATAAGATGACAGTTCTCTGATTGCCACTAGAATAGAGTTCCACTCATATGCAGCAGTAACTGCAGGAACCAGGAAGACTAGTAGCAACCTTGGTAGCAACTAATGGGAATCCATTTTAAACAAACAAACAAACTGCAAATGAGACCTGACCAAATGTACTTTTTCTTAGTGGAACTATGCAGTCCCCTCACGCTGCACCTCTTGAAAATGGTACGAGGCTGTCCTTATATTTACAAACTGTCTGAGTAGTAGAGAAGACAAGCCATTAAGAATTTTGAACAGTAAACAAGAATTAGTATATTTGATGACGTTTTCCCAGCTTACATTTATGTAATATGCGGCAGTGGTGACAATAAGTTGGTTACCTATGAAGTATTTTTAAATTCTTTTATTCTTATGGTGTTTTATCTAATTGTTTTTATCGTGGCCATAATGCATCGTAATTTTGTTCTGCAATGCATCGTTGATGTAACGTCTGAATGATAATAAAGAAATCTGAATCTGAATGTCTATTGTCTGTTTATATAGAGACTCTAGTGGTTTGAGTGTAGTGATGTTTGCTAATGACCAGGTAGTTAGTAATGTGTGCAATGTGAGGCAGTACCATGTTGTGCATACACATTTTGGAAGCCTCTGTTGATAATTGGGGCCTGGAATTTGACAGATTGATTTTGACTCGGTTACAGACTTTCTTGATGTGTGATTTGAATATTAATTTGTTGTCTATCCATACAAGATATTTAAATTCAGATACAATTTGTAACTTTTGTCCTGCCACAAGAACATCAGGCTGCACACTGGGACATTTGGGTCTTGTGAAAAACATGGCCAGTGTCTTAGCTACATTAAGTTGTAACCAGCACTGATGCAACCATGTTGTGACATGGACCATGGACTGTGTGAGATCCTCAGCAACCTGTGAAATACTGTTACCATGTAAGTAAATTACTGTGTCGTCTGCTTAAAGTTGAATGTATCCATCCATCCATCCATCCATCCATCCATCAGCCACCTCCTCTAGTCCCCTGTGGAGGAAAGTCATTTCTGACACTTTTATCCACAATCTCCTTCTTTCCGTCACCGTCCACATCTTGTGATCACAGGTGAGAGCAGGATCATAGATCAACCAGTAAATTGAAAGCTCCCTCTTCACCGCCACCAAACGGGTACACCCTCTGCATCACTATTGAAGCTGCCCTGGTCCACCTGTGGATCTCAACCCTGAGGCGACACTCCACCCTTTTCTGGCTGAGAACCATGGTCTCAGACTTGAAGGTGCTAATTTTTATCCCTTGTTGCTTCACACTCGGCTGAAAATCACCTCAGTAGAAGCTGGAGTTCACACTTTGATGAAACCGGAAGCCAAGTCTCCCTTCAAGTCAATCTTCTTATTATAATGTACAAGCCTAATATTTTTTTTAAAGCCTAATATTAACTGTTTATATAAACTCCTGCCATTACCAACATAGTGTAAACTTTCCTAAGTGTCTTCAACACCAACACAAGTGATACTTGGCAGATTTTACCTTATTCTTCAAGAGTGAGATGAAAAGGTACCACTACTTTCAATTGTGTAGTCTATTTTTGTATTTCATTTTTATTAGTCAATGGCAAAAGTTTTTTGTTTTTTTTTTTTCTTTTTAATAATGTCCCATTAGGCAAAACTGTAGGGGGCAGGACTTTGCCTCTCTATAGTCTGACTGGTTTCCAAAAAAAAAAAAAAAAATGCCAATGACCACCTCCAATCTTCCAAACATTTACAAAGCAGTTGCTAACATCACAGAAGCTTTGTCCACCATTTATATTCAGTCTGTGCTGAACACAATGCTGCTCAGCTCCTTCTACAATTGGGAGAAGGACTGGGTCATTTGTTGGGTGCAAACAATTAAACAAGAGCAAACAAGAGTAAAAAAGTTTTTTGTATAATTGGAAAAGTGGGATCTACTGTATGTTGCACAATTTCACTGTTCCTCTAACATTCAAAATGAAATAGGCTATAACACATAATTAACCTCTGTCTGACATGAAGCTTTCACCTTTTTACATATTAATTTAAAGTTGAGTCAATACAGTATCACAAAACATAATGTCACAATACCAGGACATCATCTTACAACACAATCATGTAATAGAAAAGTTGCAGAAATTGTACATCACAAGCCAAGTCTCACTTTAATTAAACACTATAATTCTAGATTTGGAAAAAGGACCAAGTAATGCTCACACAAAAACAAATAAAAGCTTCAAAACAGCTGTTGGAAATGACAAAGTCTCCTAATGCCGGTCCATAACCCCCATAGAAGGTTATCAGACAAAACAAAGGACACAAACGATAATGCTAGGACCTTTCTAACCACAACATCACCATGACTTACAGTGCAATCTAAATGTCATGCACACAGTAGACGACATTTTAAAGCTGTTCATATTTTCCACTCCACCCCATGTTCCTACATTGCACACTCACCCATACATATTTTGCAAAAATCGACAAAAATAGTCTTGAAACCGTCAAGATGTCATGTGTTATTTACGGTAATGTTGTGACATTAGATCTTGTTGGCCACACAAACACGTTGGCCCCTCCCTTCACCAGAGTATAATGATGGGGTGCTCAGCGGCCTTTCACTGCACCATGCAGCCAGCCATCCAGCTTAGCAGATCTGATTACAACTTCTTAGGTCTCTGTGTCTGTCCAGCTACATGCAGGCTGGGGCTTCAGCTCTGCTCTCATTAAAGCCATAATCCATCTGCAACACAATACAGCAGTCAGGCAACTGGCCTGAGCAGCCAACCAAACCATGCAGCACAGAGTGTAGTTTGCAGGATTTGAACCACTAATTTAATGCAACTGCACAACTTGATTTCACAAACTGGAACATGACCAGGAACTATAAGTGGACAGAGAGTGGACAATTTAAATATCAATAGTTTAAAAGTCAAGCAAATTTTATTGATATTATCCCAGTATCACAGACGTGCATCAAAGGGCTTTACAATCTGTGCAATGGTCTACACCCTCCTCTTCAACATTTAATGAAAAACCCCCAGAGAGATCCCACTTCCTGGATGAACAAAAAGTGCAATGAGTGTTGTGTGTACAGAAATTTGCACATATACAGTACACCAGTCAGTCATAACTTTTTGACCACCAACCTGTGGTCTGTTCTTTCTTTCTCCTTGCACATTTTTTCCATTACACATTTTTTTTTAAAACTGCACTACTTAACTTAAATGTTTCTACATTTTTTTAAATACAAAAATTCCTTGTATTCTTTTGAAGATACTCAGCGAATAAAGGTAATTCTGATTCTGAGAAGTGCCTTTCACTGGGTTGGATATAATAAGCAACAAGTGAACATTTAGTCCTCAAAGCTTATGTGTTGGAAGCAGCAAAATAAGCAACATAAGGAACTGAGTGACTTTAATAAGGTCCATATTGTAATTGCAGTGACTGGGCCAGAGCATCTCCACAGCTGCAGGTGTTGTTGGGTGTTCCTGGTCTGCAGTGGTCAGTACCAACCAAAAATGGGCTAAAGAAGGACATCCCAATCTCAGTACATTTGATCATCTGTGGGAGATCTTAAATAAGTCTGATTCATAGAGGTTCACCTCTTTCCAGGACTTAAATGATCTTCTGCTAACGTCTTGGTCCAGATACCGCAGCATACCTTCAGAGATCTAGTGAAGTCTAGAACTCAGGTCAGAGCTGTTTTTGTGAAAAGAGGGACCTATACAATATTAGACAGGTGGTAATAATATGCTCCCATAGATGCTGGATTAGTTGAGATCTGGTGGTTCTTCTTTAGATACTTTTGGTAGATAATAACCACTTTACATTGGGAATGAACAACAAGATCTGTAGATGCTTCAATGTTTTGTCCATCACAATTTCTCTCTTATTGAAGTTTCTCAGATCCCTACTCTTGCCTTTTTTGCTGTTTCTAACACAACATCTTAGAGGTTTACATGTTCACTTGCTGCCTAACATGTTCCACCCAATCTGATTAGACGACACACAACTGTATTTATAGATTAAACCTGATCAGACCAGACAAGTGGATAAACTAAATGCCTGTGTCCGAGACATAAAGACCTGGATGAGCGCTAATTTTCTCTTACTTAACCCTGAAAAAACAGAAGTCATTATAATAGGCTCTAAAAGTGTGAGAGACTCCCTAACTGACCAGACAGTCACCCTGGACAATGTGAGTGTAGCCTCCAGCGCCACAGTTAAAAACCTAGGAGTTCTATTCAACCCAGATCTATCCTTTAAAGTGCATATTAACCAAGCCTGCAGAATAGCCTTTCTCCACCTATGCAACATAGCCAAAATTAGAAATATTCTGTCTAAAAATGATGCAGAAAAATGAATTCATGCGTTTGTTACATTTAGATTAGATTACTGTAACTCCCTACTTGCAGCATGTCCTAAAAGTTCTCTAAAAAGTTTCCAACTGGTTCAGAATGCAGCAGCAAGACTATTAACAGGAACTAATAGAAGAGAGCACATCACCCCTGTGCTACAAGC
>JAPQRP010000029.1:5305876-5321528 GCA_037367295.1 Apogon hyalosoma
TTGGCAAAATGGACCAGTCTGCTGCATCATTTTTTCACTTTCATTTTTGTGGTGTCTTTGATTTCCCCCCTCTATAGAGTGATCATTTTCATTTCTATCCAATTATGTGGCATCATTTTGTTACTAATACATCACCTACTTATTATCAAGAAAGATATTTAAGATCATTTTTTCCCCCCGTTTAGATCTGATGTGTTTTCGAAGTGTTCCTCTAATTTTTTTGAGCAGTGTGTGTATATATAAATATATATATATATATATATACATATTTCTGACATTACATTCATGGCAATATATTTAATTACACTAATTTCTAAGACATTCTAGATATAATTTGTCCTTATATCTAAATACATATTTAATCTGTTTAATTTGCATATGAGAAAATTCTCCCAGTGTTACATTATGATTTTTTTTTTTTTTATTTCAAGACATTTCTAGGAAGGATCTCTGTGTAGGTTCTCATTTGCCCAGGTCGTCATTCTTCTTGGTAGTTCTTCTAGGTTCAACTGAACTGGTTTCACTCTTTTAAAATATTTCATCTCTCATCCAAGAGACTTCTTCAGTTCTAATGACTGGTGGGGGAAATTGGATTTATAAACTCATTAGCATATGGATTAACACTTACACAAACCACTTAACCACTTATAAACCCCACAGGTTTATAAGTCTGATTTCCCCCACTAGTTATTAGAACAGAACTGAAGAAGTCTCTTGGATGAGAGATGAAATGTTTTCAAAAGAGTGAAACCAGTTCAGTTGAACCTAGAAGAACAACAAAGAAATTCTAGGAAGGATCCTTCATTTTTTTTCCTTTTTTTGCTTGCTTTCTATCTCAGACTGCTCATTTCCGAAAAGTGTTAAAGCATATTGCGTTACTATGACAACTGGTAACCATGATCTGTCATGCTACTCACTGCATATTTAACAGTCATTTTTAAAAGTGTGATTCCAGTGTTTTATCTTGACATGTCTGCAAACACAATGTAAATATAGCAGGTGATAGAAATGTTCAATGTCTTATCGTGTGTGGAGAAAAAAAAAAAAAAAAAAAAAGGAAATGAACACATTTTGCAGCACCCTTGGCCTGTCCTTAAAGCTGCTTGTTAGTGAATGCAGTAGCACGCACTTTGGCAACACTGGGTTTACATTTCACAATCACTAGAGAAACAAATGACTTAAGCTACATGAACAATCTGTAGTGTTGGCCTTGTACTTCATGACACATTCAGTCATGTGGAACTTGGCAGGATTGTATGAAACCATGCAGCCATACTGACTTTCACACAGAGCTATAGCCTGCTGCTGGCAGGCCTTTATGGTTATAATGAACCTGTTTTCTGTTTTTAACTGTTTTGACAGCATGCTGATGGAGCACTACTGGAAAGCAAACCAAACAGATTTCTGTATGTCATAATGTCTTGAGTCTCCTTCTGTCTGCCCCTGCTTATTTTCCCCTCATTACATCCTTTTTTCATGTTGCACCCACTTATTGCCAACCCATCATGCATCTCCTCTGTTACACAGTTCTGGTAAGCTGACCTGCACCCGGTGTGGGTGGCAGAAAGGCATCCTTTTGATTTAGTTTTAATGGCCTGTCAGCTCATCTGGCTGTGCCTATAAATAGAGATTATGTCCATTTTTTAGGGTAGAGGCAGCAGGGGCATAACTGTGGGCTTTTAGAAGTCATTCATTCACTTGCTTGCTGGGACCTGGAAACCACACACTATTATAATAATGATCCATCTAGGAGTGCACGTTTGACCTAATTATTGACAAAAAATGATTTAATAAATGCATTCTAAGCCAGTGATGTTGTGGATTGAAATTCCAGGAAGTTACAGGTGATGAAAATATATTTGTTATCTATAGAAGATGAGGATTTCACAGTGTTATATAAGGTCACAGGACTAAGGACTGGAAAATATAAGTGTTTGTGCAACTCTGAAAAAGACAGTGAGGAGAAAAAAAGGAAGTTTAGATTCTCCTCACATCCTGATATCTTCAAACAGCCTCAGCAACAGGGAGTGGATGGGATTTGGGTTAACAGAAGAAGGGTGCTGGTGAGGGTTGGGCTGGGTTGGGGGAGTGAACAGTGAATTACAACTAATCTTTCAAAACATTCCAAAAAAACACACACAACTGCCTTCACGACTTGAAAATAAATTTAAGAAATGGCTACTAAATGAAAACACACACACACACACACACACACAAAGAAACACAGCACAACTAATGCACTGTAACTGGATGGTAATGAATAAAACAGCATTGTAAGATACTGTCAGCTGGATGTAGAGCGCACCAATGGGAGAAAATGTTGTTCCTCATTATGTCAACACAGCAAAGCAGAGGGACATCTATAGAAGACTGCATAATTAAGTTCAGGACAACAGGGAGTAGGCTGAGCTGACACTATGTGGGTGAGTGGGACATCTCAACAAAGGCACAGTTCAGTGTGATAACTATCACAACTTTCCTCAACATCACTGTATTTTTCATTAGACTTTTTGTGTATTATATATTTTGTGTTTATTGACAACATCAAATATCAATGTAAAAATAAAATATAATATTTGTCACCAAATATTTATTTTAATGCTTGTACAGTGTAAATAAAAATTGCATCATACTAACTTGCTGTGCAGAGTTAGAGGTGTGATGGTAGACTGTATAAAGAGGATGACAAAGCCACTGTCAGTCACTGGATTTGAAGGCTCAATTCTCTGTTTTGGTCTTCACCATCTTGGCTTTTTGAAGCCAGAAGTGACCATATTTGGACAAGACAAGGAAAGGCAATGAACCACAGCTAATGCTAGCTTAAGTAAAATGATAAACATTTGCATAACAAAATCATTTGATGGTTAGTATAATTCATTAACTGTAAAAAATATAAAATAAAATAAACAAAAGTTCTGAAAGTCTTAATCAACTGGTGAGCAAACTGTCAGTCACACCTGTAAATGAAATCCTGACAATGAAATCTTTTTAAGGGAGCAAAAGGACCCTCAGTACACTTATTAATCATTTGCAATATTTTATTCTGCCTACTCCCTGGTTTAGAACTATGATGGTTGTGTTGTTAATTGTAAATTAAAGTTTTTAAAATGTTTTGGGTCCAAACTCAGGAGGTTTAAGTCCTAATATATTAAAGATATTTAGTGAAAGAGAAAACTTAAACTCAATGATGAGACGGATGACATGCACAATACCTACAGACACAACTAAGTGGGAGCCTATTAAGAGTGAGCCTTGACATCAGCTCTGGGGGTTAATGTCAGTAAATTTAAGGAAAAAAACATAGTACATTACCCTCACATTGATTTTAATTTCTAAATCACAAATAGTCCTTTGCAAATAGGAGTGTGGTGTTAATCATGTTAATCTATGAATAATGGTTAATTGCTGCAGACTACTGAGCATGTAAATGGGAAAGAACTCATCCAAAAGTAATAGGACACAATGTACAAGTCAAATTTTAAAAAATGACAAGACTGATATTATTGTTGATTTGGATTGGGCATGAAGTTAATAATGTTTGCAAAGAGTCTGCGCTGCAAACTGGATGTGTGGCATTTGTGTCAAGGAATGAAAAAACTGTGGAATTCATACCATCTCTACCCTTTCAGAGCTTCTCAAATGTTCTTTTTTCAGTATGTCTCTAATGACATTGTGCAATATCTTGGCTGTAGCTGCAACACTTTGTATGACTTGGGTGTTATAATTTTAAGTCTGGCCCAGTATAAATGAGTTAACAGCTTAAAGAGTGTACCTTGGACTGTGTAATCCCTAAAATCCCTCATAGTCCAAGGGAAATTCTGATGCCAAATCCCCTTTCACTGTTTTACACCGCAATATGGTTGTATGCATATCTGCTGTGTTTTCTGGGCTCAGTGTGGACTGAGGCTCAGTAAACAGAGGACACTCTGTATGTGAAGCTAAGGTGAGAAAGTGTCTTGTGTCTGAGTGCACATCTGTCTGCATATCTGTCTGAGACTGTGTATGTGTGTGTTTCAGTGGTGTCCACTCCACAGCTGGGGAGGAGCTCATCAGCATGAATGGTATCTTTGTGAGAGAGTCTATCTTCTCAAGAGACTTCAGTAAACGCTTATGTGTTTATGTTCCCGGCTTTGTCTATTGTGAACTCTGCTGCAACAGTCTCTCTGTGTTCAGGATTCTGAGGAATAAGGAGGCATAAAGCCCCAGTGAGAAAAGCTTTGAGTGCACACAATTTCCTTCTGTCATGCATGTAACAGGAAGCTTAAGAAAAAGAGACAGGTGAAGGGTACTGAAACAATCCAAAACTATGGGTTTTCAGAGGACAAAATGCTTGAGAATCTTTGGAAGCAACAAATAAGGCTGATGTATTCAGGTTAAAAAAACAAAGCAGGCACTGACCAGCTCAGAGGTAGACTCCAACCGACACAGCCCGCTTTTCTGTTAACGCTCCAGCAAGCATCACCTGCATAATAACAAGGCAGCAAACAAAGCTGTTGACCGATAACAGTCAAACTGGAGAGGGGTGTTACTCAGAGGTGAACGTCATGGTCCAAGCACTGCCAGCACTGGATTTTATCTGTAAGAACTGTGTATTGGAAAGTTCATGAAAAAAAAAAAACATATAAAAACAGGTTTTTGGGAGGACTGTGCATTGTAATCTTGTTTGCTGTGTCATGTTGAATGTTTCGTTTTGCTGTGACATGCCAAATGACAATAAAGCTAATCTAATCTAATCTAATTTGAGTTTTCAAAAGGCAACAAGATAAGCCTATATGCTTTTTTGTACATTGTTTCATCAGATCCCCATGGAGTGAGTACAGCATTTCCATTCAAATATACATACATTTCCATTCATTTTCTGAACCATTTCATCCCCATGAGGGTCCTTTGGGCAAACACAGGGTACATCCTAGGTGTGTCACCAAGTTTACCACAGCGCTGACATATACAGACAATCATTCACTCTCACAATCATGCCTACAGCCAATTAACCTATTGAGTGCATGTCTTTGGAAAGTGGAAGGAAATTGGAGTACCCACACAGAACCCAAGCAGACATGGGGAGAACATGCAAACTGCACACAGAAAGACCCACACCAGTTATCACTGGAATAGAACCCAGGTTATTCTTACTGTGAGATGATAGTGCCAACCACTGCACCATCCCATAACTCCCAGTTTTAGCCTTTTTAGGGGTGTTCTCTTTTCTTCAGATACACAAATAACTGTAACCACCAGGACCCATTGGTTTTGAGACTGCATTCTGAGGCTTTGAGCTCTCATTCTGACTGTTGCCATTTTGGTTTCTTGGAGCAAGAAGTGACCATATTTGGACAAATGAGTGGAGCTGAAGGTGGCAGGTAAAAACAAAAAATGTAAGTTTCATTAAGCACTTGTGAGACAAAATCTCTTGGCAGTGGCTGTGGCGCCTCCTTGGGGTCTGCTCCTCCCTGGTGGGGTGGCAGGTTTGGCGCTCCCTCACCAGTCAGGATGTGGCTCCATGTTAGTAGCGCCGGGTTGCTGGGAGCGATGGCCGCCCCCTGGTGTGGGTGGCTCCCTGTGATAGCTCCTCCTCTCTTTTGCTTTATGGTCCCCCGTACTCAGCCTGTTTCTTTTCTTTATTTCTGTGTGTGTGTGTGTGTGTGTAGGTGTGTGTGTGTGTGTGTGTGTGTGTGTGTGTGTGTGTGTGCGCCCACGTATATATGTGTGTGGCGGTGGTGGTGGGGTGTACTGATTTTATATATAAAGCACTTTGTGCTACATTTCACTGTATGAAAGTGCTATAAAAATAAAGATTGATTGATTGATTGATTGATGGTTTAACTTCTTTAACTTCTTCACCACAACTACAGCAGAACAAAGTAATCTGTCATCAGTACATTTATTAAATGGTTCAAATAGTCTGGGATAGACCAAACCAATTACAGAGATAGCTGTTTTGGTGGTAATCTAGTACTTTAGAGAGAAGGCCAATTTAATTCCATGGAATTCAATACTTTTTAAAGTCAGGATCTAGTAGTCATCAGTGGTATTACACTTTAAGATGCTTTCTCAGTCATATCACTTTAAAGTCATGGTTATTGCTACTTGACATTATGACATTTTGTAGATGATTGTCTTGTATGGTATCAAGTATCATATAGAGTCACTGTATTGTATTATGTCACTATGTGATTCCCTTATCAAAAAGGTAAAATTATGCAGATTTTTTAAAAATATGTATTCATTTATTGTTAGCTTATGTCAGGCTAGTACAATACGCTATGGTATGAGAATGAGATGAGGTCTCAGCCTGATGGGGCATAGCTGCAGACCTCCAGTCATTTCAGGATCCATGTGAACCACACTCAGTCTTTACATTGTGACATGCTAAATTCTTTCCTCTTTTTCTTGCTACATATAAACATACACACGTAAGCCATATGCATAGCAAGGAATGCACAAGTTAAAAGCATGTAATTCTCTAGCAGAGTACTTAGAAGACAAAACTCGCTGCACCATGATACACTAAACATAGATTTTCCAATGTTGTCTTGTCTCATGGATGTTTCATAATTTAACATCTTACAGCCTTGACATCTCATAGAAATCCACCAGCCTGAAACATGAATGAGTTACACTGCTACAGGATTTGATTCACTACCATAACCCCTTTTTTCTGGGACAAATCCAAACTCAAGATGTTGCATAAATCATGCAGGGATTTTACCAGAAAAGCACATCCACGCACAGCTGTGGTTATTAATGATGTGCATAGATGATGAATATATATTTTGTCACATGACATGCTTTAGGGTACTTTATTCTCCTTGAATTTTTCTCTGTAAACCTGCAGAAGTCAGGAGGGGACACAGGAAGTGGGAAAACAAACAGTATGTAATGGGATGGGTGAGCAGGCATGATGGTAATGGACATGGAAAGCAGATTAAAAATGATTATAGCAGAAGGGCTAAGGGGGATAAGAGGTCCATTTTATAATGCAGATCATCATCCCCCCCCTTTACCGAAGCCTCTGATTATGATAGTATGGCATCCATAAACACAGGAACAGAGGCACAAATGTTTACGGATCTGTGCTATTTTAATTACAGTGTAATGGCTAATATGAAGACCCCATTAGAAAAGAGAATGCACTTTAAGGTTATAGCAGTTCACAGACAGCACCATCTTGTATGCCCAGGAGTTTTTAGGTTTAATCACAACCAATTTCCTTGGACTGAAAAATGTAGGCAACAATAAAATGCCAGTAACTGTTGCTTAATCCCTGTACATAAAACTTTTCATCATGTTAAGAGTGCTTAACAAGAGAATGTATAAGGTGGACTAACAAGTATATTTATTTTTTGTTCACCATGATGTTTAATGACATTAACCTCTGTATATCTGTTGTAAAGAAAAACATAATAACATCAGACCAAAAACACAATATAAAAAACCCAGTGATAAGAGTTTCAAAATGCTAATATCCAAGGTTTAAGACTTGATTCTGCAGCAGTCTATAAACAGATCCCATACATACAGATTAAATAGAAACAAAAAGCCTCAGAAATGTCCTTATATATCAGGGCACTGTAATTTCCTGCCATTTTTACATACACAGGGGCAAATACTGAATCTTTTGGGACTTTTGGGAGGAGTAGTTCTGGCAACATGAGTGTATGTGGGCTTGACCCAAAATAGCTATAGTGCCTAGTATAATTGTAATGGCAGGATGTCACCCAGCACAAAGTTGCAGCTGATTTGTGTGGACTGAGGAGGCCCAGTTCTGTTGTAAGATCTCAGTGAAGGGGCATGTGAACAGGTCGGTGACTACCGGAAGACTAGGATCAAAATGTGTTTATGAAAGTACTAGACCACAGGTGTCAAACATATGGCCCGCAGGTCAAAACCAGCCCACCAAAGGTCCCTGGAATGAATTTGTGACATGCAAAAATTACACTGAATATATTAACAATCAAAGGTGTCAGAATCACTTGAGTTCAGTTCCGCATACAGACCACTTCAATCTCAAGTGGATCAGATTAGTAAAATACTATCATAATAACCGATAAATAATGGAAACCCCAAATGTTTGTCTTTGTTTTAGTGTAAAAAAAAAGTAAAATTACATGAAAATGTTTACATTTACAAACTATCCTTTCACAAAAATGCGAATAACCTGAACAAATTTGAACATCCTGAAATGTTTTAACAATATTCTGCCTGTTCCTAAATGTTTTGTGTATTTGTAGATCCACTGTAATTTACAAGTTGTAATATACACGTGTAAATAATAAACAATAATATTGTTAAAAATGCACTTATTTATCTTAAGATATTTTAGGTTGTCCATGTTTTTCAGATTTTTAAGGAAACTTGAAGACTTAATAATACATCATCTTTTCAGTCTAATACAGGGTTATCAAACTCATTTTAGTTCAGGGGCCATGTATAGCTTAATATGTTGTCAAATGGGCCAGTAAAATAATAACAGTGAAAAAGTTCAATTACATTATAAAAGTATTTAGCCTACATCTACAAACTGACCACTTAGTGGAGAAATGACAGGACTTTCTCCCTCTTTGCCTTTTGTTGATGATGTGTATGATGACGTGTATGATTCATCAACTATTTACACTCCTTCATTGTCTGAGGTGGGTAAAAAGAACCAGACTCCCAGCAGCACCTACCTATATAAGCTTCAGTGTCCCACTACTTCAGCAATGCTTCAGCCTTAGAGACTTTTACTTTTCAACAATAGCTGCAGTTTGGGTTACATTTTGGCAAGTAGGCCTGTTGTTTGGGTGCTCTGCTACTACCCATCTCTACCTCTGATGCAGGTAATAATACCTGTTTCTCCCTGCACTGTCTCGCCTTTAACGCTTCTAGACTGACACGACTGACAGCCTTCTGTTGAGGGCAGGATTATGGCTGTGCATGCTGCTACTCCCATAAAGCTTCAGGTCCACGTTCCCTCGTAAACCCAACACCACTCCCACAGCACAACACACAGGCTATCACATGACCTTGGCACGGCGGCAGAATAACTCATCTCAGATGCCTCAGGTGTAACCACAACCAGGTCACACAGCCTAGGTTCATTTCTCTGGCTGCTTCAGTTTCTACTCCAACATGTATCAGTGCTGGGTGTTCTGCTGATAAGTGTGCAAGTTTTTCGGTGGCAAAATGGGAACTTAAATATCAAACCATTCCTCTTAATGCAACAACATAAATACTGATATAACGCTATTCCATTACATGCAATAATTCAAAATACCATTTAAAGATACCATGGATGATACCAGAATGACACTACTTAAGAGAATGGATTTTAGTTTCCAGAATAGGCTACTTACTATACAGTTTTTTTATTTAATAATTTATGATTCCCCTGTTTATGAAAGTATAGTATCTCTTCTATTGATTTTTCAGAACACATACGACAATGGTTAACAACCCAAACCATAGTCACATCTTTGCTTACAACACTACAATATGGTCATGTGGACCAGAACCTAAAGTTTTTTTTATGCTGCAACAACGAATCGATTAAATCAATCCAAAAAGAGTTAAAAGAGTTAGCAATGAATTCAGCAGTCGATTTGTTGGGTCTTGAGCATGTTAGTATAGAGGCATACCCGCACGCTGTGTAGTGTAACAGAGGAAAACACAGAGCAGCATGACTGAGGCTTCGGATCCCGGGCTACATTTTTAAAGCTAGGTTTACATTATGTTCACTGAGGCCACAGCAGCCCTGTTTGCCCAAAACGTAGTGCACCATTTATGTAACAAAACTGGAATATGGAGAAAAAAATGGCCAAAATCCCACAGTGCTCTATGTTTCGGGCAAATAATGTGCCATGGCCACAGCAAACATAATGTAAGCATTAGCTTAAGATAGCCTACGTGCCGTGATTACTTTAGCCCGCTAGCTAGACACTATTGACGTAATTATAACGTTTTCATCTATCTCCGTTTATCAGGCCACCAGATTAATGTTACCTATCGCTGACTGGAACTAATACATATAAAGCTAGTTTGATAGCCTATAACTAGAGCTGGTTGAAGACTGTAGTTTGCTAGTCTCTAGCCATAACAAGTCTAGGTAGCGGACTAGTGCTCGCTAACTACACCCAAAGCCATTGCAGGGATGCAATCATCATTGACGTGTCTGCAGCCTTTGGGTTAAATACTGATCTTTGAGAATTACGTCTCTTGTGTTTATCCGATGAATTGATCAGTTATTAAAATAATCTGCAGATTAATTGATTGTAAAAATTATTGTTAGTTGCAACCCTAGTTTTTTTTTTTTTTTCTCATTCTCTTTTTTTCCCTGCTTTCACCCATAGGTGCAGTAGCTGGGATAGACTCCAGCAACCCCATGACTCTCGCAAGGACTAAGACCAAATCCCAATTCACCCCTTGGCCCTACCCCTTACCCCTACCCCTCCGTTTTGTGCGTACACGTGAAGGGGTAGTGTTCTCCCGATTCTCGATTAGACGGAGGGGAAGGGCTAAGGCAGAGGGCTGTATAGCTCTCAAAATGGAGATTTTCCAGGACTACACTACTACTGGAGGGGTAGGAGAAATTTCCCCTAATTCTTTTCAAATCATTAGCAAGATGGAGGAAAACAGCAAAAAAGTGCAGCAGTGTGATGTAAAAAAATACACAAATGTATGGATTTTCTTCGTAAACAACTTAATCATTTGATCGTCTCTTTAATGCCATTTCAATGTGTTATAGATCGCATTTCTGCGGTTTATAGTTGATAGCCACAAAAAGATGACCAAAGCCTATGGAACAGAGACGGTTACAGCTGCTGACGGCATGATGAATACTTTTGGAAACAAAGTTTTTGCATCTGTTAATAGCGGTATCAATGACTGCTGATGACATAATAGGTCACGAAGGATTGTCTCATTTCATAGGGGAATGCTTCAACCCCTACCCCTTACAGCTCCATTTCAAGGGGTAGTGCCAAGGGCAAGGGCCAAGGGGTAGGGGTAAGGGGGAGGGCCAAGGGGTGAATTGGGATTGGGCCTAAGAAAATGGACAGATGGTATGTGCTACAATACTTTGGTTACTTATTATTCAAGTTTGTGTCACAGTGGTACTGAATGGCCTCAGAATACTTCAACCATTACCCTAATCCAACAACTGTTTTGGCAGATCATCATGATTGCATTTGCTATTTCAGCTGTATAACCACATGTTTAGCTGACCAGCTGTTTTCATCATCTCTCATACTGTAATTACTTCAGTTTTTATTATTCATACTTGTAGTTATTTTATTACTTATGTTAGCTGACCATCTCTACTTCCAGAAACGTACATTTAGCTAGGTACTTCAGTTTCTGTGTAGCTTAGTTTTACAACTGCAAGATGCAGTATTAGAGACACTAACAACCAGCTATCCAAGGATAGTGGATAGGTAACTCTTTACTGGAGGCTACATTTAGTGTAGATATGGTTGTTTTTCCTCTTGCATTAGGCCTACAGATTATTATAAAATATAAAATATTTTTAAATATTTATTTACATATAAACACCTTTACAAAAAGATCCACCTTGCTACCTCTGGTTTGGAATACAACATGGATGGATTTTAAATGTTAAAAAAATTGCCCAACTGGTCAAACAACTGGCAACTATCAGGTACTATCAGGTACTAGTTTTAGTGTCACCTTCAGATCACAGAGTGGCTAATACAGAATCTTCGTTGTGTCAATATATATGCGCATCTTCATGGTATACAACATTTATAAATAACCAAGTCACTACAGCAGAAAAACTACATTTGTCCTTCACTCATGCAGTACGCTAGAAAATCAACACCAGAATAGAATAGAATAGAATAGAATAGAATAGAATAGTGTTTATTGTCACTGTGTGTACAATGAAATTAGGAAGCTATGATCCAAGGTAAAGGTGTGGATGAAGAGGAAGACTCCATGTAAAGAAGACATCACAATACGTTTAGCTTGCATCGCTATGACCGAGGGGATATTATCCCAGGGAGTGAGATAAACTGTTGCTGGTACCAAAACCAAGCTGATTTTTTGTGATATTTTCTCAATTATTTAAATTTTCAGCCCAGTTCTGTATCAAATACCATTCAAAAATAACATCTGATTATCTCAACTAATTGACGGTTGTTACACTACTCCACCGACTCAGAATACAGTCTCTTTTTGTATTCCCTTGTCTTCACAAAGCTCTTTCATTGTCATTCATCACTGCCTAAGCTATTTCACTATTTCTGCTGCAGAGCCTCAGTGCCCACTGATTTTACAAAACTACTTTAGCTGCCAATCAGTGCTCCGTTGTCAGGCGAACACATGGCTCCTAAATAGCCCCCTTCCTACTCTGGACTAATGCTGGGATAATTATCATCTCCAGATTTCATTAGGATATGTTGTCCACTCACTGTAAAACACCATTTTTTTAACTTGTCCTTCTTAGCAACACATTCTCCAATCTTGTAATACTACAGTCCCTCAAAGTCCTACCATGCACTAAAGCACATGTAGCTTAGAAAAAACTAACATTTCAGCATGTAACTAACATTTCAGCTGTCCCTCACCAGACTCCTTGTGACCTGTTTTCTTGCATTTCCAGTCTTGATATCAATGATAAATAATCCTCTTGAAAGCCTAGTGGATGACTGCCATTTACTGGAGCAACAACAGCTGGTGTTCACACTGGTCAGCTCAATGGAAAGAGGCTTGTTATGCAGATATTACTCTGGCATGGAAGCAATGGGAGTCTCAGCGTCCAGCTCCATGGATACTTCGCATTTTTGTGAATTCTTATTCTCCATTAGCATTTAAGATATCAGCATTCCTCCCTGGCACTAATTGAATGCTTGGCTGCACCGTAATGAGGGAACTCAGACCTTGACGTTTCCTTTGTTTTAACTGATGAGATGTGCTATCAAAACTGTTACACAATAGATATATGGGCGTCTGCGCTTGGGTCTGCACAGACAGATTTCTGCAGATACAGCAGCGTAATCCTGAATTCAGGCATGCGGGGCTGGATGTTTGGAGGGCATCTGTTTGGAAGTGTGTGAGCCTCTGTGTGACTGAGAGAACTAATGCCACCATCGTAGGAGGTCAAAGACACAACCAAGTCTCAGTCTCCTAATCCTATTATCCATAGCACTGGCAGCTGGACACACACTTTGTAGTAGGGCTTGGTGACAAAACTATGATAATATTCCTTATATTTTATTGTGACAAATATTGCTATCATGACTGTTTTTCTTGTTTTTTTTAGGTTTCTCTAGATCGGTTAAAACGCAAACTCTTTCACACATTGTTTTATTTAATTTTGCTCATGCATATTGTTAAATCTCACAAACATTTTATCTTTAGACTTGTTTTGCACGTTCTACTTCTAGATCTGGAAAGTTGTGCTGCTTGGAAAGAGAGTCACATGTTGTCATTATAAAGAAAACAAAAAGTGACTGAGGTTTAGTTTTCATTTTGCTGCATCTTTTTTATTATGTTGTGTAATGTGATTTTTTACATACATTTGTCATGTCTTTTATGCTATTTTTCATTGTGGTTGTCTTTTCAAGGAGTTTGTTTTACATTGTTTTTATCTTGTATCTTTTTACATTATTTTCATCTTGGACTTTTTTTTCATCTTGTGTCTTTTGTTTTCATTTGTTGCATTTTTTACATTGTTTTGTCATGTTGTGCTGTTGTTTGCTATGTCGTTCATGTTACTTTCATCTTGGTATTTCTCATCTAGTGTCATTATTTTCCATCTTTTTCGTTATGACTGTTTTTTTCATCTTGTTGCATCTTTTAATGCTGTTTTCATGTATTACGTCTTTCATACTGTTTTTACCTTGTGTCTTTTTCATTGTTTATATTTGTTGCATCTTAAATTGTTTTCATCTTTTTTTTTTTGTTACTCTTTCTTTTTGTTATGTCTTTTATGCTTTCGTTTCTCATGTTTTTTATGTTATTTTCTTCATAGTTGTCTTTCTTCTTAGTTTCTTTACTTTGTCTTCATCTTCTAGTGTCTTTTTTGTGCTGTTGTTTCTTTTTACATGGTTTTAATCTCATTACATATTTTCAACTTGTGTCTTGATTTCATTTGTTGGATCTTGTGGTATTTCCATCTTTTATCTTTTCTTGTTTCCATTTGTTGCATATTTTGTGTTGATGTGACTTTCTCATCTAGTGTCTTTTTTTGTTTTTCATGTTTTTCTTTACCTTGTTTTCATCTTGTTATGTCCTTTTCATTTTGTTGCATCTTTTGTTTTCATTTATTATGTCTGTTTCATCTTTCTGTGCTTTTTATGTTTATCTTTTATGTTGTTTTCATTGTGGTAGTGTTTTGACTCTAGTGTCTTTTACATTGTTTTTATCTTCTTTTTTGCCATGTTGCATCTTTCTCCTATTGTGTCTTTTATATAATTTTCAACAAGTGTCATTTTCACTTCATTACATGATCATTTCTGTACAATTTACAAACCAAAAATCAGGCTTTAAACCTGAAAAGAAGAATGATTTATCATGACTATTATTAAAGTCAAATGAACATTTTGACCCTGATTTTTTCCTGTATCATCTAGCCATACTTTACTGTGTATTATAACACATGAGACCATCAGATGTGTCTGACCAGAACGCTCAAAAGTCTTCAAAAGCCATTAAAGAAAATGGACCAAGCCACTTCTTCTACTCTAATGATTGATCAATAAAAAGTAATTTGGTCAGGAACCTGAACACACAGAGAAGAAGCAGCTTCTGAAATGGGCAACTCTCATAGATAATAATGGCAAGAAACCAACACAAATAAAGAATTCATGAGAAGGCGGCCACAGCCTGAGAGTGTATAGCTACCTCAAAGTATATGTTATGTTATCAACATGGCGCAGAGCACACATCCTCAGCAGGAGGCTTGATTTACATCCCTCAAAGCCATCTAAAAGCGGAGAAGAAACGGCCAACAGATAAACAGGCCACAAATCGATGGATGCAGGAGGAACAAGATAGCGATGGCAGAAAAGCACTAGCATTTTACACTGATGGCCTCATTCTGCACACCGGATAATATGGATAATGTGTTTTAAATGTGAGGAGGAGAGGAGGGCTGTTTTCCTCTGTGGACCCAGCAGTCGTGACCTCAGACAGGTACAGCATTTTAGACATATTCAGGAGAAGTAAAGGAGGAAAGTGCAATCCTGTGAATTCACCTCCCATCATCATTATCAACATGGCCCCTTCCATCTCAATCAGCCATCCCTCCCTACTGCCTGCAGTAATGATGACTAAACCTTGGTCACAGAAACAGAATGAGGCCGATACATTTACAGAGCTGATAGCTTTTCAAGTGGTGTTGACGTGTCAAAGATTCGGTCATGAAAATGAGACATCCACTCGAAGTTGTACGTTTCATGACTCATGACCCATGGTAGATGTGTATTTGCTGATTGAGCATTAACCCTTTGGCCGCCCCATTTTTTTTTCTGATCATCCTTAATTTTTGGCCTCCTTAATTCAAATAGTTATTGTATAAAACTGTTAGGAGATAGAGAGTATACTCTGAATTAGAATGTATAGTATATGCAGAAAAAAGTTGGCGGCCATCTTGAATTGCAAAATATACACAGTAAATAAAATTTTGAGGTGGAATCGCGATTAGGCACAGAGG
>JAPQRP010000029.1:5321728-5334706 GCA_037367295.1 Apogon hyalosoma
TTCGCACAACTTCATCGACAGAGTACATTTTTTGGGCCATTTCAGGTGCTTGTGTAACAGTAATCTGAGAGAAAATGCAAGGCGAAACTACTGCGACGTCTCTATCAATACTGCTGCATGCAACGTATTGTGTTCAGTGAGACTTCCTGAAATATTTTCAACAGTGAAGTGGGCAAAACTTGGGCTAGAACGACACATGTCTGTCATCTAGTGGTAAGGAGTATCATAGATATTTTGAGTCATTTGAAGTATAATGGTGAAATCTAAAAGACAACATACTCTGTCACCAAAATGCGATGAGGGCAGCGAAAGGGTTAACTCACAAGTGTCAAACATACAGCCCATGGGCCAAAACCAGTCGGTCAAAGGGTCCAATCTGGTCTGTGGGATTGTGAAATGCAAAAATTATATTAACAATCAATGATGTTAAAATAATTTTAGTTCAGGGGCCACATTCAGCCCAACTGGATCTAAACTGGATCAGACCAGTAAAATATTATTATAATAACATATAAATAAGGACAAACCCAAATTTTTCACTTTGTTTAAGCGTAAAAAAGTTAAATGAAAATGTTTATATTTTCAAACTATCCTTTAACAAAAAAATGTGAATAACCGGAAAAAAAATATGAACCACCTGAAAAGTCTTAAGAGCAGTAAGTGTAATTTGATCAGTAATCTGTCTGTTAGGCTACTAAATGTTTTTTGTATTTGTAGATCAACTATGATCTGTAAATTGTAACGTAAATGATAAACGGAGGCCAAATATTGTTAAAATTCCCCTTATTTTTCTTAACACATTTCAGGTTATTCATATTATTCAGATTTATTCAGATTAAGGCAACTTTGTAGACGTAAACATTTTCAAAATGTGATTTTACTTTTTCATTGTTATTATTAAACTTGTCCAGCCCACTGAATGTGGAACCTGAACTAAAATAAGTTTGACACCCCTGTATTAACTGGACACTGAAAAATAGTTATGAGCCTGATATACAGCCCAGTAATTGTGTGATTCATTTCTATTATGAACAGAACTATTCATTGTGTTTCTTTGTTTTGCAGCTTGGGAGTGGTGGGTATTGTCGAGCAGTCGAGTATAACAGTGTCGAGAGCAGGACTGAGCAATTAATCAAAATTTGACCAAAATCACAATATGGCCAAATGATTCATAGTGTGCCCTTTTTTTGGTCACAGGATGATGTCTGCTTTTTCCTGCCCTAAAATATCATCATTTATCTGCCTGTCAGTCAACTTCAACTTAGAACATGGCAAATTAAAGGTTGTATATTCTTTCTGAGGTATTTTTTGTATGCATTTGTACACAAACACAAACAGGGTCTGCTGAATTGGGCGTCTCATATGTCAGCTGATGTAGCACTACAGTGAACCCACTTAAATAATGCATCATCATCGCTAATCATTATTTTCTTGATGGCAAGTTTCCTTAAACAAAGTTCCTTATCATCATTTTCCTTTTAACCCTTGAAGACCCAGAACTAGTTTTGAGTCATCTTCCAAATGAAATTTTCTCTAAATCTAACCTTTATTAGTCAAGTCAGTTTATTTATATAGCACATTTAAAACCAACAGACATTGCCCTAAAGTGCTTTACAGACAAAGGTAGTAATAACATTAAAAAATCTGGGTAGAATAGGGCTACAGTGTGTCCAGCTGGATTTTGTCACCATTTCTTATAATATTATCATCTGCATTCTGCATTTTTCAGTGTAAATCGGGTATTTTTCTTATATTTAATTTACTATGTAGATGTTCATAAAAGCTCAGAGTAAATTTGAAGAATATTATATCAAAACAGAGAAAACTGAAGAAAAAGTGACTTTTTCAGAAAAATATATCATGAACTAAACATAAAACAAGTGTCTCCATCCACTGTTATTGATTAAACTCCATGAGTTTTACTGGTGAATCAATGTTGTAGAAGATGACAGTGTTTCCACATTCCACATGTATGTTTACAGTGTTACATTTGCACATTTTTATACTACTTATATATATTCATTTATTTATTTTTTAATTTTTCCCTTTCATATGGGTCATATCTGATGACCATGAAAACATAACAAACTACATTTACCTTAGCTATTTACATGTATTGATAGGATCTGTGAATCAACAGGTATTAAACATTTTACATCAGTAGATAGTTTCAGTCATTGGTGGATGTTTGGGTCTTCAAGGGTTAAGCAGTTCTTTTATCTGGCTGGAGTAGAGGTCCAGCTGTGACAGACCTGACAGTACAGTGCAGGTCAGCAGGCCCATATTAGCTCTTGTGTGTTGATCCTCCATACCCGCCTACCCAGAAACCCTTCCCCATTCATGGAAATACACACTCCTAAATGTCACCGAAGGAAAGAACCCATTTTCACTGACAACAAATGATTCAGCAGTGTCACACTGACTGAGTAAAGGAATGACCTGTGAGGAGCTGTGGTTTACACTACGGTATGAGCCACACATCTGACTAGTGATGTATTTAATTTTGATCTGTTTGTGTGTTTAAAAGATGCACAGGTTCTCTGTATTTGAATCTGGTGACAGCAGGAGTAACGCGCTGATATGCCGGCCTGAGCTGAAGCAGCACTCAGAGCCTTTAAATTTTAACAATCCTCTTCCCTGTGAGTCCTGGACTGGACTGACACCTGGGTAAACTGAAACCTAACCCTTCCAAATTAGACCTGTAGCTCTGACACTGCAATGCCCTCTGTGACACCACAGCCCTGACTCCACCGGAAGGCAACTACAGACTCCTGCCACAAATGGGAAATCATTTCATTCAGTTTGGGGGAAATCTAATCCACATCAGGCCTGAAGTGAAGGTAAAACCATTTAGCTTACAGAGCGTTTTATGTAACACTGATTAACCTGTTTAATCTGGGAAAGAGTGTCATAAAGTCACAGAAATATCACATCAGTTTGGTTTCTCCATCACATTGTACAAGGTCTTGTTGACAGTCAGTTAGTTTAGGAGCCTCCAAAGTGAAGGACTCATTCCAGAACATTATAACAATGGGCAGGGCCATACAACAATAACCAATTACTACTCAGACTGCATTCATTTTTTTGTATTTTGTTTTCATGTTGCCCAAACTGACACGTTAAATCAAACTAAGGAAAATAAACCGAATAAGCACTGACTCACAAAATTACAAAAATATGTCATTTACATCATTTTTGTGTTGATATATTTCTGGTATCATCTTCATGTAATCTGCTCATGTTGCATCTTTTACATATTGTTGCATCTGTTATGACATTATGGTTGCATTTTGTTGTTTCTTCTGCAAGTTTTTTGATGTGTTGCTGCAACTTGTTACATAGTTTTATTGTTATGTCTTTTTCATCGTTTATTCTTCTATGGTGTTTTAGTCTTGTTGCAACTTTTGTGTCCATTTTTGCCTTGTTGCATCTTTTACGATGTTTTCATCTTGCTTTGGTATTTTGGTTTTTCAGGGGATTTTATGCTGTATTCGTGTTGTTTAGTCTTTTACACTGTTTTGCTCTTGTTGCACCTTTTCCTTCATTTTTTACTTCCATCTTTTATCTTTTTTGTCTTTGCATCTTTTACAATGTTTTTGTCTTATTGTGTTTTGTTTTGGTTTTTTTTTTGTCTTGAATGCATTTCAACAAGATTTTGGTCTTGCAGCATATTTTACATCATTTCTTTGTCTTACAACTTCTACATCTTGCTGTCTTTTTTTGGCTTTGTTGCATTATTTACAATGTTTTCAAATGTTTACATTTTATAGTCAAAAAATTGAGATTTTTCATTTAGCATTTGACTTTAACTTCATACATTTCAACATGTTAATTTTCATCTGGTGTTTTTAGTCTCTTTTTTTTTCTTTTTTATAACGTCCTTATGTCTTTTGCAATGTTTTTATCTTCTTTGATCTTTAGTTTAAAACCACAAATATCCATCAAATTTCTTCAGCTTTAATTCAGGACCAAAGGCAGGAAGAGAGAAAGATTTGAAATTTATTATCTCACATCGATTTCGACTAGTATACACATTTTTATTGCGATAATATTGTCATAGTTGTACTATCAGAGATCACAACAGCTTTAGTGTGAGCTTTTCTCTTCAAATATGATCCATCAACTCTCGTTAGATTTTCAGCTGCAGATGAAGTCCAACATCGCAACTGCACGTTAACGCAACACCCGAATGATAAAGTTGGAGTCACCTGTAAGTCGTTGTTGGCCATCGTGTGGACTCAGGTCGGTGTCTGGGTGTCCGCAGCCCTCAGTCCATAGTGGACAGTAAAGTTGAAATCCTCCAGAGGTTAAATATCTGTAGCCCACTCGTGGGTAACACTCAAGAGTCCAGGTAGAAGCGCAGTTCAGTGCACCAAGCTTCACTAAAACCACATGAATGTCTGTTTAACATAGTGAGGAGAGGACAGCAGGTGAACGCACCACCTCCTCCTCTTCCTCCTCACAGCAGGAATGGAACTCTTCTTCTCCTTCCACGTCCACTCTGATGAGCATCACGCAGTGCAGAGGGTCCAGTCCTGGTCTCAGACCTGCTGCAGGATGTCTTCTCATCCTCAGACAGACCCCAGACCCTCCGGGGTTTACTGCAGCCCGCTGTGCTCAGGAGGGACACCGAGGACAAGTGCCCCTGCTCGGCTCTGTGGACGGCTCAGAGCCCGCGGAGGGATGCGGAGGACAGGGAGCCACCGCGAGGGACAGATTAATGGGACAACACGAGACTTCCGCTTCAGACCTTCAGCGTAAAGCTCACATTGGTCGAAAACCTTTACATAATGTATTTCACTAATGAAACACGGTGATCCTTATGGTTGTGTAACACGAATTTATGCTTCTTTTTTGACATTTTTGTTTAATTTTGATTAAAGTCAGTTACTCTTATAGATCTATTATACACTACAGATACTTTTTGCACCCTCTGCTATAAAATCATCAAAGGCCTATATCAGTATTTATGCCGTGATTTTAACCCATTAAATGCTCATTTTAAAACGTGATGACGCTTGTTTTATACAAAAAAAAAAAAAAAAAAAAAAAAACAAAAAAAAAAAACAAAACAATTTCATTAGCGTAGTAGCATAATTATATATTTTTTTGGCCAAATTGTGGTATCTGCATCAATGTTAGGAGAATAAAATACACAAATATCACAATTTGGCCAAAAATGCGCAATTATGCCATGAGGATGACAATATGAGATATTTTCCATATCATACATGGTGGAGGTATGTGGCATTGTCAGAGTACAGGACATGTCAAAGGTTAGAAAGCAAAACTGATTTCATTGCATTAGTATTCATTATGTGGGATTAAAAAATGGTTTCATTGTAATTCAATGAGGAATTTTTTTCCCAATGAGGGTGAACAAAAAGTACATTTAAAGGAATCTACAAGGGTTAAACTACAAAAACTACAGTTGTTTTTAGTATCAGTAAAGACTTTTAACTGTCACACAAATTGAAGGACAATCCAGAGAGGTTTCATAGTATTTTGGGCCCCTTTATTTAAATAATCCACAGGGAAACCAATTTATCATATAGACTGGAGGAGTTTTGTTTGTTTGTTTGTTTGTTTGTTTGTTTGTTTGTTTAGATTCCCATTAGCTTTTGCATCACTGCAGAAGTTACTCTTCCTGGGGTCTTTTTACAATACAATTTGTATTTAATACATTACAAGATGAATTTGGGTAAAGATTATTAGATTATTTCACCTGTATTAGAGAGCTTACATGCAACTTTTTGAGATGAATGTTAAAGAGAATAAATGTATGTGATACATTTGATATGTGTATTTGAGACATATTTACACTTTGATAGTACTTTAAAACTTAAAGTATTTCTAATTGGGTGAACCTAACACCTTATTAAATATTATGTAGTCATTTGTGTTGTTTATATCATGAAATTGCTTCTCATAGCTTCTAAAAAAAATATTTATTTTTAATGTAAAATTTGTTATTTATTATTAATGTAAAATTTGTTTTGTTCTTTTTTAAAAAATATATATTTTTCTGTTGGAAAAAAGAAAGTGATTTACTTGAGCACATTTCCAAAGTATCATGAACTGTAGTCATGCACTTTTATTTTGAAATGGTAGTGCCTGTGCTGTTAATGCCTATTTCTTATGCGAACTTGACACAGCCGTGTTTGTGCGGCATCCTAGCGCCCTCCTGCTCCAACCTGAGACCTGTTGATCATGAGAATGTCACAGCTAAGGAAGAGGATAACGTGAGTCGGTTCACCTTAAAACCTTCATCAGAACCAAATACATGCACCATCACAGCTGTGTACGAAGACATGAAGCTTTTAATAAGACACAGATACAATCACATGCACAGTTATACATAATACAATACACAGTGAAATGTATCTATGTACCTGCAACTAATAGTAAAATAGTAATTAAACACAGCAAACGACATAAAAATATAATTATTAATGTCTTTTAAAAAGAAAAAAAACTTAAAAGGAGTAACTCTTGTATATACATATATTTGAAGTATTGCAGCTGTGTCAAAAGGGTGCATGGTAAATTTCTTAAATTGTCCTGTCATGCTCAGAGTTGAGCAGACGGATGGTTTGGGAGTAAAACCTCTTCTCCAGCTTCTCAGTTTTTGTCCTCAGACAGTGGCAGCAGGGACAAGAGAGACTATGCAGAGTGAATAGTCTCTAGTGTTTCTGGATCTTCTGAGCCCTTAACCACCAACTTTTTGTGTAAATGTCCAGTAGGTTGGGGAGGCAGGGGCTGATGGTCCACCCCACTGAACACTGAACAGACCATTCTTTTAACAGCCAGGGAGTCCAGCCAGATGCAGTTTGAAAGTGGGTCTGAGATCGGGATGTCCTTCCTTGGTCCATTTTTGGTTGGTAGTAACCACTGCAGACCAAGAACGCCCAACAAGACCTGAGGTTGTGGAGATGCTCTGACCCAGACATCACCATTACAATATGACCCTTATTAAACCCTCTCAGTTCCTGATGTTGCTCATTTTTACTGCTTCCAACACATCAGCTTCAAAGACAAAATATTCACTTGCTGCCAACCCAGAGAAAGGTGTCATTGTGATGAAATAATCAGTATTATTATCTCTTCTCCTGTCAGTGGTTATAATGTTACATGTCCTCTATGACTGGTTTGCCAAACACAAAATATTTTTGAGCAAAAATATAACAAAATCTTTCCAATGTTCCTGTGATCATGGATCTGAGCAGAAAGAACATAAATACTCTTAGAAAATTAGTGGCATTAAATGATAAATAAACAGATTAATAGTGTCACTAATGCCATCATAAAATATTTTTACATGTATTCTTTTGTGCTGTGTCAAGTAGCACTAAGCTGCTGTTGGCAAATCAACACTGAGAGAAACCCAAATGTTTATTTGTACTATAGGAATTCCTCCTGCTGCATATGAACAGATGGTAGATTTACAAAGCCTTTTACTGTATAATTTAGTTAAAATTGCACTAAAATGGATAAAGAGCAGTTCTAAAGGTTGGGGAACAGGACTGATGTGGAAAATGTAACTGAAGTTAACAGGGCTAACAGGAGGAGATACTGATGTTATATGATATGTGAGGTACAGAAACGCCCAGAGAACACCTCCTTCCCACCACCACCACCTCCACCACCACTTCACCTGTCACAAATATCACCTCAGGTAAACAGCTTCCAGTTACAGTGTGTTTTACATGTCCAAAACATTGTTATAACTGAGACTGGTGGGAATTTGCTGAAGGGCTTTGTATATGAATGCAAACTTTACTTGAAATACAACCACAAATTAGAAATAAATGTAAGAGTGTGGGAAATTATGCAGCAGTGTTAAAATAAACTTGGATTTCATTGTAGACAGTACGAACATGCATTCATTTGTAAATTTACATCCATTCCTCATATTGAAGGTGCAGAACATTCAAGAAAGAGTCAGAACAGGAGCAATTTAGGACAAATAATGAAAGAACAGTGTGATGTGAGCAGGTGATTTGGTATAGCATTCAGGAAAGGTCTAGACCTTTATGAATAAAAACAGGGCAATTGTGTCCAGTTTGACAGTAAATGCAGGACAAAATTATTGAACTGTTAAAGAACAATGTGAAAGGGGTTTGGACAATCCACTGTGTTGCAGATTTCTGTGTTGCAGAAATAAATGATGAGGCTGAAGCAGATCGCTGTGTGATAGACAGTTCACATAAGGCTTCCTTTCTGATCAGTAACAACTGAATTTGCATTAGTGTCTGTAACTCCATACTGTTCTTTACAGTAATCCTGAGCCATGTGTTTTTACCAACCATAGATGAAAGTTGAGTAATCACAGTGTTCAGCTTAGACTTTAAACCATAACCGTTTACACACAGAAATACATTTAGATTCTTTGAATATTTCAGCTCTGAAATATCCAAATTCATTACTATTTTCCATTGAAGAACATTGTTATTCACTCTTAAAGACCAAGAACCACAAAATAACCACAAAATACATTTTTTCCTACACTGAACCTTTCCTGTGTGATTTATCTACATTTATTATTTTATTCTCTTTATTTTCAGTGTTTTGCAGTTAGTTTCTTATATTTTAATTTACTGACTATGTAAAAGTTCATAAGCTCAGAGTAAACTCAAAGGTTATTATATCAAAAGTGTAAAAAAAAGTGATTTCTTTCAACAAAATATATCATTAACTGAACATAAAAACAAGTGTCTCCAATCACTTTCTATTAGCGAACTCCATGAGTTTTACTGGTGAATCAATGTTGTAGAAGATGACGGTGCTTCCATGTTCACATTGGAGCCTCTGAAGGTCCAAATGGGTCATATCTGATGGCCATGAAAAGATAACAAACTGCATTTTACACCAATTATTTACATGTATTGACAGATTTACTGGATCAACAGTTATTAAACATTTTAGGTGTTTCAAGGTCAAGGTGTCCTTTTTAGTCTCCCTTGGGAGAAATTTGTCTCGGACAGAGGGGTCTGCTGCACAGACAATACACAGCACTCATACAACAATGAAAATAACAAACATCCAGAATAAAAAATAAATAAGTGAAATAAAAGTGCAATGCATTATCACATTGGTTAAGAACAGAAGTACAATGTGCAAATTCAGCATTATGTATAAAAAATAATACAGAACAGAACACACCCCTTATACTGTTACACACATGGTTATCTGGATGACCTTACTGGCTTCTTCTCTTTCTGTTCATCCTGGGTAATCTGCTCATTAATGAGCTTCACTGACAGAGGGATGAATGAGAGTTTGCACCTATTGTGTTTACATAGTGGAACCCTGTACCTTCTTCCTGAGTTATGTAGAATGTATTCAGGGTGCAGTGCATGAGTGGTATCTGATAAAATATTGTCTGCCTGTCTGAGGGTCATTTGATCAAACAGGTCTTGGGCAGTTAGAGCTGCTGGAACAACCAATGACTTTCCCTGCTGTCTTTAACAGATTAAGTAGATTAACTTTTGACTTCACAGTCAGATTTCCAAACCAGCTGGTAATGCCATACCATAACACAGACTCAATTGTTGCTCTGTAAAAAATCAACATAATATTTTTACGGACTCCAAGCAGCCTGAGTCGACGGAGGAAATGCAGGCACTGGTGAATTTGAGCACAGACATTTGCCACTTGTGTGTGCCAGCTTAAGTTGTTGTTGATATTCACATCTCTGTATTTGTATGACCTGACCTGCTCAATGTTGTACCCTTGAATGACCACAGATCTGTGATCTCCCATTGCCCTGCGATCCACTAGCATCTCCACTGTTTTTCCTGTGTTGATCTGCAGTTGATGAGCGTCACACCAGTTAACAAAACCATCCACTCCAGATCTATGGCTGCTTAAGTTGTCACGAGTTAATTACAGTTTATTACTAGTTTATTACAGTATTAAATTGTCATATGAGAATTTCACAATGTATTGGTCCTGCTGGGAGCTGACACAGTCATTAGTATACAATGTAAATAAAAATGGCGAACTGACACATCCCTGAGGGGCCCCAGTACTGCTTAGTACAGTATCAGAGAGAACAGAGTTAACTTTTACCTGTTGTGGCCTGGTTGACAGAAAAGAGTGGTGCCACTCAATCAAAAAAGGGTTCACATCCAGCTGAGTCAGTTTTTAAGAAGGATGTGTGTTTGAATACAATTAAACACAAAGCTAAAATCAATAAAAACTAACCTGGCATATGTCAAGGGACTCTCAAGGTGTTTTAAAACTTGGTGCATTTTAGTTGAAATGGGATCACTTGTACTCCAGTTCCTTTTGTATGCAAACTGATATTGATCCAGATGTGGCTCCACCTCCATATGAAACTCCTGAATTAACAGTTTCTCCAATGATTTCATAACATTAGAGGTGAGAGCCACCAGCCTAAAATCATTGTTCACCTGGGGGCATACTTTCTTCGGAACCACAATGATAACTGATCTTTTCCAGTGCTCTGGTACCAAATGACTATCAATGGAGAACTGGAAGAGTTGATGCCAAGCTGGAGAGAGTTCTTCTGCAAATGTTCACAAAAGAAAAGCAGACATATTGTCTGGCCCTGTTGCTTCGTTAGATTGTAATGATTAAAAATCAGAGTAACTGATTGTGGATCGATTTAAAATTCTGTCCTTGCAACTAACTCCCTCTAAAATTGCATTCCTCCTGATGATTCTTTTCAAAACGCAAATGAAAGTCATTCAGCTCACTGACTTTTGCAATGTCATCATTGGCCAACAGTTTTTTTCCTTATTGTGTCAATATTGATCATGTCACAAATAGAGTCCCACAGTCTCTTGGTGTTAAACCTGGAAAGGTCTCGTTCCGCCCATTCCTTGTGTTGCAGCCGAGCTGCTCTCATCTTTTGGTTTAAGTCATTTTGTGTGGCTTTAACCTCTATAGTGTCCCCTGATTTGAAGGCCCTTCTCTTCCAGATGGTACATTCCTTTATTTCCAGTGTGATGTATGATTTGTTGTTTGGATATTTCGTTATAGTCTTCTTAGGAATCAATGAAACACAAAAAGAGATATAACCAGTGACTGATTCTGTGGCTGTGTTGATGTCAGCATCCTGGAAAAGGGCGTCCCATTCTGTACATGGGAAACATCCTCTCAGCTCCTCTATTTTATCAGCTGACCACACTTTGATGGAGTGGACCTCAGGTTTCCTGGATTTAAAAGGTGATCGGTAAGTGGGGAGGAGCTGAAAAACATTATGATCTGAATTGCCAAGGGGGGGTCAGGCTCTGGCTGTGTAGGCATCTTTATCAAGGGTCTTATTGTTCCTGGTGCTACAGTGCACATGTTGATTAAAAAAAAAAAAAAAAAACAGGCAGAGACTTACTCAAGCTGCAGTGGTTAAAATCACCAAGGATGAACATGAGAGCATCAGGTTTGTTCTGAAGATGGTGATGGACACAATCTGAAATTTGGCTGGCTGCTCTGGTGGCATTCCCACTTGGTAGAATGTAAACCACACACACAAAGATGTTAGTGAATTCCTGAGGAAGGTAGAATGGTCACAGGGTTACACACAGGAGCTCGAGGTTGGGGTTACATATTCTGTCTCTGGCTGCAAAGTGGTTACACCAACTGTCCTTGACACATAAACACACTCCCCCTCGCTGTGTTTTGCCAGCGTTTTCATCCCTGTCCAGTCTTATGTGTGTGAACCCATCAACCTGTGTCAAGCTGTCCGGTACATCAAAACTGAACCATGTCTCTGCAAAAGCCATTAAACCAGACTCACAGAATTTGTAGGAGGCTCCAGCCTGTAGGAGCAGCTTGCCCAGTTTGAGGGTTAAACACCTCAGTCTGTGTTGTCATGGGCTCTTTTCCATCACTCTCAGTATATTTCTTATGTGGAGTTTTAGATTAAAGATTTTAAATTCAAATTTTTTTCATAGAAAAATATTTAAATCAATTATTTTAACCATATCAGTATAAAAATGTAACAATAATACACTGAATAGACTTTAATAATGAATGCAAATATTGATTTTCCCCTTTTTAAGTAAAATTAATTTGATATGTAAATTAAGTTTACTGATACTGTAAAAGTCATTTACTCATGTTGCTTTTGGACAACACAGGCACCTCACATAGGAACATCCTGGGATGAAACCCAGTGCAAGTTGTTATGTTCTCTTTGTGTCTGTGTGCGTTCTCTCTGGGTTCCCTGGCATCCAAACATACACACCTGGTCAAGCTAAATCACATCCCAGACCTTGTTTCCAGAAAAAGATTGCATTTCTTACATTCACAATCAGCTGTTTATACCAATCATGAATGGCTTGTCAACAGTGACAGCAACTAATCAGTGGAGTGGAAAATGATTAATATGATTTCAAATTATTCACAGAAATGTAAGATGTTTTTTCTCAAATAAATTTTAGCAATTTTTTTTGTAAATATAAGTAAGGACCACATAATTAAGTAATTATAATTACACATAACTATAGTTTTGTACACTTATTATGTATATTTATTGAATTATCATATCGATAATATATTGTCTAGTACATATTGTACAAATTCCTGTTCTAATTTTGTGCCTTAATATTGTTTTAACATGTATATTGGGTGTGTGTGTGTGTGTGTGTGTGTGTGTGTGTGTGTGTGCGTGTGTGTGTGTGTGTATATATATATATATATATATATGTCTGTGTGTGTGTGTGTGTGTGTATATTATTATTATTATTATTATTATTGTTATTGTTATTAATTTGTTTTTGTCACAACTTCCATATGATTTTTTTGTCTTTGCCAAGTGATTATCACATCATCCTCTTTATTTTGCATTTTTCTGTGAAAATCCAATATTTTTCTGTATTTAAAGGAGTGATATTTTGCTCTTTTCTTAAAGAATGGAATCAAGCATTTTCAAACCTTTCCCTGTGGTCTCCATAAACTGTAAATGCTCTGCTTGAGTCTGAATTCTTCATTCATTCAACTCCACAGCTCCAT
>JAPQRP010000029.1:5338516-5369718 GCA_037367295.1 Apogon hyalosoma
GTGGGTGGGTGGGTGGGGGGGGGGGGGGGGGGGGGGGGTCATCACAGCATCATTTCCCATAGGCATTTTCACACTCACAAATAATCCTATTTCACACACAATGGCTTGTTCCAGCTAAAATGTTTTGGTTCCTGTACACTTCACTATGAGTATGTACAAACATAGAAATCTACACAGACTTACCTGTACACACACTTTGGCCTACACAAAAGTCATAGAGGGAAGAAACAAGTGCAATTTGTCATAGCTCAGTACCTCATTTGAGAGGTTGGTTTCCCACACACACACAAACACACGCACACATAAATTGTAAAAGACACAATCCAGTAAAGCCACACTGAACATGTGACAACAGTGCTTTGAATGCAGCTACAGTGCACATCAGAGTAAAGTTATTAAGTGCTTCTGAAAAGGAAACATGCTTTAATGTGAGGCTACACTACATAATATGCATGTCTGTGGGACAGTAATCAATAACACAGAGCATCCATTCCATCTGAAATAAGGGTGTTGGTTGAAAATCAATTTGAAGACAAGTGTGTGCAGTCATATGATGATATGACTTGTGATTGGACTGAAAGATTCATAATTGTTTAATACAGGGATATTTCAATTACTGCCTGCAGATCAGAACACCAGCACACCCAGTGGCCATTTTGACATTCACAATGGAAGTAAATGGATTCACACTGGGATTTTTGGAAAACTGTTTCATATACAATTTAGATTTAAAATTCCAGAATATGACACAATGTGTAGACCCAGTCACAACTTTTGTAACTAAGTGCAGTTGAAGCTACAGTACATGCAGTAAAATATCAGATTTATCTGACAAAATGGCCATAGGCCAGTCCTTCAATAGTTTTGGCTTATCCTGTACTTAGGTGTAGAGGAGCTGAAGAGAGGCATTTGGTGCATTTCCAGAGATGTATTTTATGCATATTTTGAACTTTTCAAAAATGTTATGGAAGCAAAAAACACTTAAGTAAAAAGATCATGAATCTAATTTCTTTAAAATTAGTTTCAACATAGCCAACTTTTAAATCTGCGGGAGTAAAAAGGGGGAAAAAAACAACAGAATCTGAAAACACACACCTTTAAGTAGCTCTGTCCTCTTGATCCAAATCAAAAGGCTAAATATAAAAACCTAATCTCCTGACACTGTTTCATGCTGCAAAACTGAGAGTACTTTCCAAACTTGTGTCAATCCATGTAGTAGAGAAGAAGAATTGCATCTGAACAGTGATTAGCTGCCACGAGTGACAACAATTTCTGTGCTCCAGCCCAGAGTCCCTAAAAGAAGGTCAAATTCTGGTTCTCTCTCAGAAAGATCTGGCTCAGCCTGTTATTTTATTATACAGAGAAAAATCTCTCCAGGTTATCTGTACTTCTTTGAACTAATCTCAATCATTGTAATCATAATTGGGCTTTTTCTTTATTCATTTTACCTGATAAATATCGTTTATCACTAGCAATGCAAGTTGAGTATCTCTGCTCTGATCTTTACAGTAAACTGAAAGAAATAACATAACAGCTATTAGGTATTAGGTATAAGGTAACAGCTTTAGTAAAACTATATGTGATAAACTGTGTGTGATGTTTTACTACTGGCGATCCTACATTTATATAAAATACTGATGTTATACAGCAGTTTTAGCTTATTGCACATCCATGATTATGTATTGATTATTTACTGGTGGACTGACAGGTTGATTATTTGACCTCAGTGCTGGGTCTCCACCTCCACCACAGTCCAGTCTCCAGGTGGGGAGCTACCCCGGCTGTCTGGGGAGTAGCTACTGACGGAGGTGACGGTCGCAGCAGGAGGGCTGAACTGCAGCAGCGTGTTAGGCCACATGCTGCTTTCCAAGGGGCTCAGGGTGCCCCCCGTACCCACAGGGAGGAGGAGCAGAGGCGGGCAGCCTCCATCTCCAGACAGCATTAATGTCTGGTTGATGAGCTGCTGCACCATGTCCACCTTCTTGTTCCATTCCAGCTCCTGCGGAGGCACTGGACGCATTTGCCTCTGAAAATTCTGGGTAACACTCTGGCTGCAGGGGACCATCCTCCCAAACACCTCCACCCCCCTTTGTGTGTTCCTGTTGCGTTCTCTTGCCTCGTCCTCCTCGTCACTGGTCTCCATGGCTTCATAAATAGTGCAGAGGCCTGATGATGGGGAGATCATGACTCCAGTGGGGCTCCTCCTGAGCTGCTGCTGCTGCTGAATCTGCTTCTGCTGCATGCGGTACTGCTGCTCCAGCTCCAGCTGCCACTGCAGGACCTGCCTGCGGTGTCGGTGTTCCTGCTGCTGCTGTTGCAGCTGCAGCTGGAGAAGCTCCCGCCGCTGCTTCTCCAGCTGCTTCTGCTGCTCCAGCCTGAGCCTCTCCTCCTCCAACCACTGCCTCTTCTGCCTCTCCTGCTCCTGGCGGTGCTGCATCTCTCTCAGCTTCTCCTGGTGCTGCTCTAACCTCCTCAACTGTTCACCACCAGTATGACCATCAGCACCGGGCTCTATCAAAGGTGGACGGGGTGCAATTTTTGCGAAATGTGCTGCAAGAGTGGGATCGATGGGCCTCCTGTTTCCTGGCACCAATGCCAAATAATGACCATTAGCAATAGGAGCAGGTTTAGTGTGGTTCTGGTTGTCTTCCTGTGAGTGTGTTTGCAGCCTGTGATCTTCAGCCACCTCATCCCTCTTCTCGTCTCCTGTGAGACAGTTAAGGTCACTTGGTGCATCCATTAGAGATGCGTGCATCAAACAGAACGGGTGGTACAACAACAGGGGCTGGGATCAAAAGGGTTCAGGAAAGATTTGACACGAGAACAAAGGTGTAACTCAAAAAGAAAAGGGCTGAAAATCATAGTGACATCCATGACACAGGAAAACTATGTACAGTAGCTACAAACCAAGTTATCTAAAGCAAAACACTTCATTTAAAGAAGAAAATCATTAAGAAAAACTGTGAACATTTCAGTAATGCTCATCATTTAGCACACTACATTTTACCCTTTAATGCTTTTCATGTGTGTATGCATTTGGTTTCATTCTGAAGGATTTCACTGCTTTCAGCTTTGGCTTTATTATTTACAGAGTTTCTGCAGGTTTCATCCAATTATTTTTTTTTAGACCATTCTGAACAGTGTAAGAGCTACTTCAAGTCCATACAAACACAAAAGTATTAATGATATTCCACATGCTCCTTAAGTGTTTTCTTGCACAAGGTGTTTTCATTAGAATTCATCTGTATAATGCTCAGCGGTTCTACTGTCTGATTCATATGTTGGTTTTACTACATTATGATACTTACCATTTTTTCTAAAAACACATTTGAATCTGACATTGGAATCCATGCAATGTAATAAAAATAAGTGTTATAGTAGAAATACTTTAGACTTAATACCAATAATCAAGTCAAGTCAAACCATTTTTAAGGACCTGCAGAAATCCTGTATTTATCATGCAAGACAGCGATGAGATTTCCACAGTACAATATGGATGAGCATTTGAAGACAGACATGGGAGACAAATTGACGAAAAAACGTTTGACAGGACTGATCAATAACATATTACTGTATGGTGTACAGTAAACTATGAGTGTATGTTTATTAGGTCATTATTAAAAACAGCTGACTTCCTTATTTCAGTTTTTCTGTGGGCATCAATGCACATTTTCAAACCGACTGTGATGGTGTCCCACAAGACAAACCTGTGACTATGCTTTTGTAACCTACAATGTACAAGGTTGGATAGGCCTGTCACAGCTATTACAGAATAACCATATAGTGATAATCATTACAGTGGTTAATTAGAGATAATTTTAAATCATCTCAATTCACACTTATCATGACATATTTTAACATTTCTGCCATCATTTGGCACAATTAACTGGCACTTGTAGTTTATTTTGATCAACAGTCTAATATTTCAGTAATGGCGTTGTGTATTTAAGTTACATGCACCCAATTTACTTTTCAATTCTGATCTTTTTAGGACATAGTTTTACCAAATCCTTGGTAACTTGGCTGAAATACTCAAGGATTTGCATTAAGTCTGCAAGTGTAATTTTTATTAACAAAAGCAAACACATTTTCATTTTACACCTTTCAAAGAAATCTGTACCAAAATAAGGTGTATACACACAAACTATTATTAGACTTATATTACAGTGGTGACATGAAATTAATACAGTTAATTGTAGTTTTTGTGTGTATGAAAATGTATTAACTCAAATTTCAATATTGTAATGATCTGAAGTTTGGAGGTGGTCCAGGCAGACAAAAGGAGTGTGTTTGATTTGATACAGGGGTCTGGAGTGCTTCCATCAGGGTCTCGATGAGCAGGAGCAGGCAAGTCAGAGGATAAAGGCAGGAAAAGGAGAGCTTCAGAATTCAGACACTGAGATGCATTCATGTGGCTTGTACAAAGAAGGGGATGTCCTTGAGTGTATGAGTGTGTGAAAGGAACACTGAGGTGGATGCAGACAGATCTGAGGGTTTAAAACATTTGTAACATCACATTGTTGAAGGAAAAATGGTGCATTTAGAGCCTAACTGTTGGACTGTTAGCATTGCTGGTCAAGTACTATTTCTGGATATGACATTGGTCAATCTGAACATGTCATCAAGGTATAAACATGCTGGAAAAGCAGGACACTGGGACACCTTTTGGATCACCTCTTTGATTTGACCAAAATTCCATTTTTAGATACAACACCATTGTACTGTGTTGCATCACTTCCTGTTTACCAATCATTCCCATGGAGAGGAGTAGGAGACGGCATGGAAAAATGAATCGTGTAAACATACAAACACAGTCAGTTGAACACAGGACAGTAAGTTCAGGCATGCTGGACCCATAGGGAAAATAAGAAACAGGAGAAAAATGCCTTGCAATGATGTTTTAATGGAATTTTGAAAGATAACCTACTGTGAACCATTCATTTATGAACATGTCTAGTGTAGAATTGTTTCAAATTCATCAAGGTAGTACACAGTCTTTCTGTTAGTTAAACATGCAATATACTGTTGAAATAGTAAACCAAACGCCCACTATGAAAACGTTTCAGTAAAGTGAAAAGCTTAACTGTGAAAGCAATGTAGGACAACAGTCTCATCACAAAAAATAGGCTAGTTGTTAGTCTCTTCTGAAACAAATGGTCAGCTAACTGAGGCTTGAAGCTTTAGCCACTTAAAACCAAATGCCTGCAACACATACTGTACGTGACTGCACGTTATATACCTTAACAACCTATGCAAAGAGCGCAGAACCTCTTAAAGCACACATTAAAAACACTTTACCAACTGCAACCTACTGCTCCCACACCTACCTCGAACAAATCTGCAAGGCCACAGAGCCATGTTAATATCTAGCCTTTTTTTTATTTTGATAGCTAAAGAGTCTTGAAACAAGAACACAAACCTTTCAAAAGGAGCAAGTAACTATCGCTATGGTGCTGTTGAACATGGAGTGTGTGTACACAGGGTAAGGAGGACCAGGTTTCAACAGAAAAAAAAAACAAATGAAAAAATAACAAATAAGCAAATACAAAATAAAATCATTGACATTTGATTGGTAAAAACAGTAGGATAAATACACAATGAGTCCATTTCATTCAATCTGGTTTTTTTTTTTGTTGGTTTTTTTCCTCGGTTTAAAAGCGTAGTCACATTGGACCAATCAGTCAATACCCCATCCGGGGCTACATAATATGCAGTGTTAATTAAAAAGAACATTCTACTAGAAAATGGTAGTAGCTATTGTACATAAAGACGTTTAAGCCATACACTCATAACCATGACCATAATAGTATGAAAGAGGGAGGCTTCATTTAAAAATTGCTACAGTCATTTTTTTTCCATCTTCCTTTGTTCATTTTTTAAAATCTTTTCCTACAATCTGGCTCTCCTTTTTTCTTCTAAGCCATCTAACCCCAGTGGAGAAAAAACGAACAACAGGTACAGGGGGAGGGTTGTGGGGAAAAGGTGCATTCCAGGGGTTAATAGGAGGGACTTATACGTTACCTGCCAGAAAACTATCAGTCTTATCACATATGGTAGAGTAGTAGAGTGGCTGGCTGTCACCGGTGTCATCAGGTTCCTGGGTCCCAAGACGGGGCTCCAGTGGGTCAACCTCCTCCAGGTGGTCAGCAGCAATCTTTCCCCCCAGCATGTAGTGGTGCTCATCTAGATTGGGTTGGATGTCTACTGGATGCCCCAAAGGCATCAGGTCCACAGGTTTGCCCAGCAGGTCCTCTGCCACTGCAGCAGCTGCTGATGGCAGAGTCAGCTCCTTGATGAGGGATGGGTCCTTGGCTTCCTCTGGCAGCTGCTCTTCGTTTTCCAGGGAGAAGATCCCTGGGCTCTTTCCACAGCTCTCAGCCATTGAGTGGGCGTTGGAGTTGGAGGTGGTACAGTCAAAACCGTAAGACGCCACTGAATTGGCTGACTGAGGGGTGGCACCACCTCCATCTTCTTCACCCTCGCCTGCTTGCGCCGCCTCCTCATCTTCCTCAAGAGCAGGAAGGTTGCAGGTGGTAGTTGGGCTTTCGAATCCAGTGGTCTCATCCATCAACATGGGTGCATCAGGATCATTTATCTGCATCTCACCCTCTGTGTCGCTGGCCTCATCTCCCGAGGTGGATGCAGAAGATGGGGCGGATGCTGGTGCAGTTGGGGGTCCCGTTCCCAGAACCTCATCTGCTGGGAGAGTCTCAGCCTCCTCTTCCTCACCATCGCCTTTCTCCAAGTGTATGCCCAAGTCCTGCTCCATGTCAGGTTGAACTGGAGCTGGCACCGGAGTCTGCTGTTTGTCTGAGTGAGACTCCACCCCAGAGCTGCTGTCGTAATCACGTAGCTCCTCTGGTGTGCTTGTTTCACTGTGGCTGTGTGGGGCCAGAGTGCTGGACTGGGACATGCCTACACCAGGGGTGGCGAGCAGGTCATGAGCCTCCTCAGAAGCCAATTCATGCTTCTGGGGCTCCTGTTCTGACTGAGGAGCAAAGGAGGGGGCACTGCTGTCCAAGCATGTTTGGGCTGGAGACTGGGTTGGAGTTTCAGACTCAGCTGCACCATGATCAGAGAGAGGGCTGGGGGAGGAGACAGACAGCAGTGAAGTTGGCTGAGCCCAGGTATCAGAGAATGGGTTTGTTTGACCCCAGGAGGAGGCAGGGAGGCCAGAGCGATTAAGGTTGTCTAAACGCTCCTCCTCATTAAAGTCATCTTCATCTACATTCTCACAGCTCTCAGTCACTCCTTCACTGTGCATCTCGACATCTTCATCCTCATCTTGTTCTTGATGCTGGAAGACTTTGTGATGCTCCTCTACTCTCTCTGAACTCAGGTCCATATCATCCACCCGCTCGTCCTCTTCATCCTCATCTTCCTCTTCCTCATTGGCAAGGGTTTCCACGTTGGGGGAACCCATGAGGTTCCCATCTCCCTCAGAGCCACGGAGGCTTGAGTCAACCAGGGCGTCTGAGCTCTGAGTGCCTTCCAGTATTGCCGTGTGCTGGGTGCTGCTAAGATCAGACACACCCTGCTGCCGACTGCTGGTGCAGCTGCTCACATCTTCAGAGTCCATTCCAGACAGCAGGTCATCACCATGCCAACCCGCTGAGCCACCAAAAGCTGAAGACCTGACTTGAAACTCCTCAGAGGGCTGAGATGTGCTCATGTCAGTGATTCTCATCCTCTGCCCCTCATCTTCATCTTCTTCATCCTCATCATCATCCTCATTGATCTCTTCATCTGCCTTTTCCACTGCCACCTCTTTTTCATGTGGAGAGATGAAGTCCCTGGAAATGAAATCATCTAAGGGTGAGGCACCCAATTGAGGTTGTGCCATCAAATTAAAGGCTTCTGCAGATGGAGGTGTGGAGGTAGACATAAACAGGTTTTCCTTCTCCTCTTCCTCCTCCTCCTCCTCTTCAGCTCTTCTCTCCTGTATCTCTGTCTGGTCCATATCAGACTGGAAGTGCATGTCCAGTAGAGATGAGGCATTCTGTGGTTCCCTGACAGGAGAAACAGGCCCTGGTGGGGAACAAGGAGGAGACATGACAGTAGTTCCCAGGGAAGGAACAGCTTCATTCTCTTCAAATTTGAAAAGGTCCATCTGCGCTGACAACTGACCAATGGAGGGTTGTTCTGGTTCTGCTGATGGCAGTGTTTCTACAAGGGGCTCGGGACACATTTCATCTAACTGTTCTGGAGTCGGTTCTCTGACAGGTTCAGGTGTTGGCTCTCGTATTGGTTCTGCTGTTGGTTCCCTTATGGGTTCTGGTGATGGTTCTCTAACAGGTTCTGGTGTTGGTTCTCTAAGGGGTTCTGGTGTTGGTTCTCTAATGGGTTCTGGTGCAGAGACTGGTTCTGGCGAAAATTCCAAAAGTTTTTCTTGTACTGCCTCAATCAAATTAATCTGGGTGGATGTGGCTTCTGCTGCGTTCAGCTCAACTGCTGCTTCAACCACAAGTTCTGGTTCATCAGGCCTGAAACTGGCAGCTGCTGCAGTAGCAGTAGCTACAGTACTAGCTACAGCAGCAACAGTGATTTCTTTTTCAGATTCAGCAACCGCTTTAGGGCCACGTTTCACAGGAGTTGGGGTGCTGCTGCCCACTGTCTTCTTAGGGCTAGAAGCTTTAGGTGCTGCTGTTTTGGAGGCAGGGGTCTTGGAAGCAGTGGGCCTACTTTCTTGTGGTTTGGATGGTTTGGATGCCTTTGTATCAGTAGCCTTACTAGGGGTAGGCTTTTTAGAGGTGACATCTGATTTTGAAGTTGATTTGGGGGTCTCGGGTTTTGCAGACTTTGCAGTGGAAGCAGGGCGGGGAGATTCTGCAGACTTTTTGGCTGCTGGGGTTCCTGGTTTGGTAACATCTAGGAAGAAAAAAAAAAACCCACAATGGATATTATAATGTACTCAATTCATATGTAATATGACCCTTTAATTAAAGAACTGAAGTATTAATTTTTATTTTTTAAATGGGGATTAAACAAATCTAACAAAGTAAAAATGCCTGCTTATAAATATCATCTTTTACCTTTTTTCAAAGGGGTTGTGGTTTTGGATGTCTGTGATGCTGGAGGTTTGCCACCAGAGGGGGTAGTGGAGGTTGGTTTGGAGGCAGCCGGCTTTGTACCAATGGTGGAGGTTTTTGGGGTTGGAGGTTTGGATGCTGCTGGGGAACTTTTGGCTGCGCTGGTATTAGAGGGTCTGGTGGAACCTGAGGCTGGTCGAGTTACTCCTGCAGGTGCAGTCCTGGCAAAACATGACAAAGAACAAAGTTGACAGATACGTTCAGGTACTGGAGCAGATGAGCTGAGGTAGTGTACAATGGAATCTAAGGAGAGGAGAGACTTAATAAGTGCATAATCTGCCAAGGCCCTGTCCTAAAAAGCCTTTTGCAGCTTTAGCGTGAGCCCAAATTTACTGAGTAAATGTGAACAGGTTCACACACTAAACTGATCTATTCAGTATTTTGCTATTGAAAAATAAGCCTAACTGACTTTTATCCAATGAAACTCTACTCCAACTGTGCTTTCTCTGACTTATCAGATGCAACAACAGGCCCAGGCTCACCCTTTCAAATACCCCCATGACAAACTCCCTTGAGGGCCTTTAAAGTACAGTCACAAAGCACCCCAGAGAGATGTCGCAGACCCTGGTCAGCCCCTCTCCCCTCACTATCCCCTCGTCACTAGGGAATGACACATGGGACACAGTGTGCATCAGCCTGCCCTGCCTGCTCTAACAGTCAGCCTGACCCAGAAGCTCCCTTCTATGACAGGTCTGAGCAAAGTAACCTACATCGAGTAGTCCTGACAAGGCTATGGTGTGCAATCTCTGGGGGCCCACGCTACACTAACTGCTTCTAAATAAAGAACTGAGTTAGTACTGGCAGAAAGAGAACAGGCAACGGAGGGAGGTAGAGGGAGAATGAGGATGGCTGCGACCATGTTAATCTTTAATACTGAAAGGAGAACGAAAATAACTTCTCCAAATCCCCCAGCTGTAACTGTGGGCAGCACTAAAAGCATGTTCATTGTGTAGAGGCAATGAAGTGGTGTGTTCTATCACCAACCTGGCCCGTGTAATGGAATAAGGTTTGGTAACATGAAGTAAGATGAAAGCCCAGGAGCAAAATAAAGGTGTGGTCATGTCATTAGTTCAAACAGTCATCCACATCTGAGCCTGATTGGCTGTAGGATAGTAAAAGGTGTGTTAGCCATGTCAGAGCAGTTCAAGAAATGTAAAACCTTCCTGACAATGCAAAACTACTGAGAGTAATTCATGATACATTAACTTGCTCAATTTGGAGCAGACTGTGTTTACTGGAAAATCTGGAATAGCTGAATGTACTGATGAAAAAATTTAGCATGAGCATTCTTTAGCAAACCAAGTCTTCTCATAATTCTGTAACTGAGTCAGTATAAAAGACACAGATGGGGATAAAGTAACTGAATAGAGTAAAATGATCAGAAACTGGCAGAGGCTAAGATTGCATCAGATCCTTCGCTGATGACTCAAAACAAAACCTTTCTGAGCCAAGCAAATTAAGGCTGAGCAATAAATTTCACTAAAGACTAAATCTCTGTAACAGTATCTACAGCAAAAGTCTGAGTCACAAGTATGAATATAAACGATGGTAAGATATTAAGCTTCAAATTGAACAAGATGTTAAGAGGTGAAGTGAAGGTACATTTATAAATTTTCACACTCTGGTGCCTGAATTGCTAAGACTCAAAGATAAGAAAAGAATTACAAATGATGAAGAACAGAAACATTGTAAAGGATATGGAGTCTGCTGAGGGGGAAGCCAAAGCTTTCACATTCATCTATCTGATGAAAGGAATGCGGGTAATCCAAAAAGACAGGGCTACTTTTTAGAGCACTGGAATTAACCAGCCGCCAAGAAAGGTAGAAGTGGAAGGAAGGGACTCATTTACTTCTGGATAATTACATACTATTTTATATTGGTATTTTGTTTCTGCTGCTCAAAGAAGGTATGCTTGAGTATCAAAGTCCAGACTATGTCACAGCTGTAGAACTTTGCATAGGTTAGTGTGTTCTGAGATTATTGTGCATCCTTCATGTATTTCAAGCTTTTGGTCTGTAATTAAGATCACTGTCCGCTAAATAACAGAGAAGACTATAAGGGTTATTGTTTCAGAATCATCCCACTCTGTGTCTACATTTAACTTGATGGGCTTGTTTATTGTCTATATTTCACCACAGGCTTTGCTGAGAGACAAAACACTTCAAATTGGGGTTAACACAAAGAATGCCCAGAAATGCACTGGAGCTGAAAAATCAGATGACTGTTGCAGTTAATTGCTAAGGGCGCACTGAAGCATACAGCAAAGTGTTCTTCTTAGTTGCCTGCAGATCACTGATAACAATTCAGCTTTATAGTAGCAACACATGTAGCTCGATCAGCGGAGCTCAGACAGAATGCCTCAGTGTGTAGAAATATGGGTGCCTGCCGGTGCTACTTTGTTATGAGAAGAGTCAGGGCTATGATTTAAATAATGAGATGCACCATGATAGGGGTATATGAGTAAGCATGTAGGAAGAGATCATCCCTGCAGCAAAGGCGAAGATTAATTAAAGATGATGCCGAGTTAATTAAGCATCAGAAATGTGAAAGTAGGATGTTGGCTTTTAGTGGTAGAGGCCAGTTTACTCCAAAGAGTATGTAAGTAGTGCTGTCCACTCAAAATGCAATCAGTATGGCAGGGCAAGGGGGTCAGTTTATATCACTCATTTTGTTTATTTTTAGGTTTTGCTGAAGTCTTGGAGGTTTTCAAGCTGTTGTGTCATTAATGAATACATTAAGAAGAAGAACTACAGATTTAATATTATGTTGCCAGGATAGTAGACAAATCAGATGAAACTCAAGGTTCATGTTTTCTCTTCTGGTGGGCATCAGTATATAGTGACTGCTGAGATATATGCCTCCTTCTGTCAGTCTTTCCATTCCTCCCTCTGACTGTTCCCACTATATCCATTTGGTAATTAGGTCTACGACTACAGTCACTGGCCACACCCAGAGCTAGAAGGAGGATTTACAGCCTGGCCAACACGTTGTCTTCTTCATGCTGTACAGCATCTGGGGAAAAATGACCCTAACTACTGCTTACCACACACACAAGTGTCAGACCATTACATCACCGGCAATTTGTTAGATCATGAGGTTGGCTGAATTCAATCTTGTACAATAAAAATGTATCATCCCTGTGGGACCATCAATGAGAAAAACAGCATGACTAATGTGAGAATATGGGTAGCTGAGTGGATGGCAGGATGCAAAACCACCTGATTGCCCACTAATAAACCCACCTTATCCCATCATCTTAGCACACAGTATTCTCACCGTGTCCACTGATCATCAGTAGGGATGGTTTCAGAATTTCTTCTCTTGACCTTCACCAACCATCACACCTTCCCTATTTGTTTGTCACAAATACATTCATCTACAGTACTCTGACTCTCTTTGCATCTCTGGCAGCAGTGATGGGAACTCAGCAGGGACACATGACTTATTCAGCCACATAGCCTCTTTACTCCAGTGCCACCATTTTTCCCTTTATTTCACTGCTGCATCTGCAGACAGCAGTAGAAGAAAGTGGCTGAGCGGCACGTGTTTGCACACCACGTGTTCTGTATGACAGTATGTATGTCTCCCTTCCCCCTTTACCTCCACATCATACTGTGTAATATACCAGCAAGTGAACACATGCTATGCATTCTAATTAAATCCCACATGAACAGCACATACAGCACACATACTATAGCACCTCTATAACACAGCACAGAATGCCACACTGCCCTGTTGGGCAGTTTGCATACTGCATACCAGTTCCCAGTTATCATCATATAACAAGACACAAATAATCTTTGTAGTATAAACAACCCATAATGACTTCAACTTTCAACATTTATGCACTAATCAAGCACAGTGTTTCCTTTCACAAGCTGTATGTTATGTGCAAGCAGCTTACAACTACATATGCACATTTATGCTAAATATTAATTAGCAACAGTTACCTCTGTGGCACAAATGGTTAGTGCAATTCACTGTTATCCAAAAGGTTGGAGGATTGAGCCCACCCAGTAGCAATGGCAATTTATATTACTGAATAAAGTACCCATCTATCTTACACCCTTGCATTAGCAAGTGTACACTGAATACAACTTAGAATCAAATTGAGGTTTTCTGGGCATCTGTAAAAGTAGTAGCTACAGGACATTTGGGTTTAATAATTAAAAACAGGTTTTTGTTTTGTTTTGTTTTTTAAAGAAGGACTGATCAATCTGAAGGAAAATATTAAATGAAACTGTTTTGCCAGCATGTTTCTTGTCTCTACTGCTGTCAGTGAACAATGCCAATTAATTTTTGCATAAGCAAAAACTTTAGGCTGCTATTGAGACTTGCGTGTGTTATAAAAATTTATATGGAGACAGAACAGGAAAGACAAGGCTAAGTCCTGACCTCATCGATAATATCCACACCCACTTGAATGTATTCTATAAGCAAAAAAAGAAATGTAAATGACCAAATAAATCCATCCATCACATTCAACCTATACAGACATGTCAACATCTCCAGCTTTATTGTACATGCTTGACTGCATAGTTAGAACTTGTGGTACATTCTCTGACCTACTGCTGCTTTGGTGACAGATGAAGTGGAGATATACATGAGCTTTGAAACTGGGTTTGAGCCTAGAGTTTCTGTGGATAAAAAAAAAAAAACGCAGCCAGACAAAGAATGAACTACGATAAAAAGCCACTGGCAGTAACAGCTTTAGAGCTAATTAAATTTAGCTAAAACCTGCAGTGGAATAGGAGCACCAAAACATTACTCTAGTAACCTTAAATTAGATTGATGCCACTTAGTGGACCTGCATTTGCTCTGCACTTTTATTTGGCCGATAACTGGAACTTGCTGCAGATGGAATTAAATTAATTGAGTTTTAGAGTAACACTGAGTAAATTGAGAGACCCACTGCTGGTGTGTGTGAGTGTCTGTGACAGCAACAGGAGAGGCAGGGTGTGTCTGATGTAGGAATTAATGTGTATGGTGAGCTCTGTCCACCACTCTGCTGATAGCCAGACTAGATGAAGCACTGAATGGGTAAGGAAAAGGGTAAAATCTAATTAAAGCATGAAATGTATGGTCCTGTTAAAGCATATCACAGACACAAGCACTAACATGCATGCAAACAGATATCAAGTATGCCTACAAGGCCATTTTGTATTGTTAGAGGGGTCAGTCATTAGTAACAGTTACACCTGATGGGGGTTCATATTTAGGTTTGCATGTTCAGATATGCACTAATAACCCAAAATCAATAAATAATTAAAGCAGGGGCCCACATGGATTTCATCTCACTTAACTGACCTGGCTACTGTTCAGATCAGTGTATGAACATGCTGGAGACCTTCTCTACATTTATAAACAAAATCACAAATTGTTTACAAAGGTTGTTCAGTGAACAGTCTGTGCTGCACGGTTAATTACCAACATGTCCTTGTGTAATGCTTCATAATGAGATGAGAGCGCCTCAACAATTGTTTCAACCTGTAATCTCAGAATAATCTCTACGATCCAACTGCTCTACTCATGGCAGGTGGAGTAAGGAGCGTGGGGTGGGGTTGGGGAAATCTGCAGGCTCGAGGGACACACCTTGTTGTCAGCTTTAAAAAAAAAAAAAAAAAACATGGTGCATCTCAGTGAATTTGAGGAGTTATTTTTTCATAAACATTATGTAGAAATGTGTGAATATTGTCAAATGGACTCTTGTCCTCTACTGATTTTTTTCTTCTCTGATGAAGGAAAGCCCGTGGATGGGTATTGTTAAGATTTTATCTATACTACTACTCTTATCAAGCCCACGCTTTTTTTTTAGGTTAGGATTAGGGTTACAGTTTAAATTGTGAGCATAATTATTTGCTTTAACTTCTCATTTGTAGTTTAGTCTTACATCATTAATATTTTTTATTAGGTAAGTGCAAAAGCACTGTTTTGAAGTTATCACTACCATAGATTCAGATTTTATAAAACGACGATAGTGTGAAACAATTATCATACATAGTTAAATATTTACTGTAGAAAAGGTCTTCAATTCAACATTTGTAGGTATTAAACTGACTGCAGTACAGTGTGGTGGTTTTCCTGTAGCCTCTTGGTCTCTAAATCCTCCTGCTCTGAATCTATGAAAGACTGATCAGATGATGCTCTGACTATTTCACATTAAATTTATGAAGCGACCCATCAGGAAGCAATCATCGTGCTACCAGTCACCTTAAATAATTACCTAATGTTCAGGTTCCAGGCTGCTAGCATAGTGGTACATAACATAAACAGGGCAGATGAACTATGGGCTAAAAATCCAAGTGTTCTCACTGTTTCTTCGCCTGTACTTGATAGACTTTCACTTTTTGCTCATGTTTCCACCCAAATAAATAAAAGACTAGATGCTCTGCATCGTTGAGTGAAGTGTCCACTTTGGCGTGTCTTTGGGAAGTGTGTATGTTTGAACTGCTCAGAGCTGTAGTGTTCGCCTCCAACTGCCTCCCATTGAAAAACTTTAACTTTTCTCTAGAAAGAAAAACATAAAAATACAATTCTCTGTTATTATGGTGTGGTATGCTTTCCTTCCACTATTAAATACACTGGTGGGCATTTTGTAAATGATTGTTATTTTAAGATAAATAAGGGCTCACTGCCAAAAAAAAAAAAGGGTGTCAAAAAACAAGATTGAAAAAAAAAGATATAAATCTGGAAATAAGCATGTCTACAGATGTATTTAGAAGCCCTAAAATAAGCATAAAATGCTGGTTTTAAGATAATATTGCTTAAAATGTAACTTTTTACAGCCTCAAAATAAGTGAAATATACTAAATAAAAGCTGACTGAGCTGGCTATATGAATTAAAAGTCTTAAAACAAGTGGTGCCAGGCACAACAAACCCTGTCCCTCATAAATGTTTTAGCTCTTAATGGATACCTTGCCAGGACCCAGTTCAAGAACCAAAACGAATTTGGTGGAAAGCAACAATTAGTGACCGAGTTCATTTCATGCAGATTACACATTTAAGGCTTTTATTGTAAAAGATAATAATGTAAGTGGGGATCTTGCATTTCCCCCCCCAATTTGATTAATAAATATACAGATACAGATTAACTTCACTGATCCAGTGCTACTTTTGTGTCAGTTCCCAAATTATTTTTTCTCTTGCTTTAACCTTCCTTAAGTGATTTATCATCATTTATTTTAATATTATCCTCTGTATTTTGCATTCTGCAGTGTAAATCATGTATTTCCCCCTATATCTAATTCATTGATCATATAGATGTTCATTAAAACTATTTTCATTACAAAAATTTCAGTAAAATTTCAAAGGTTATTATTTCACAACAGAGAAAACTAAAGGAAAAGTGACTTTTTCAGCAAATATATTAATGACTAATTGTAAAAACAAGTGTGTCCATCCACTGTCATTGATCCATCTCCGTGGGTTTCACTAGTGAATCAATGTTGTTGAAGATGGCGGTGTTTCCATGTCCACTATGGAGCCTCTGAATGTCCAAATGGGTCATATCTGATGACCATGAAAGGATGACAAACTGTATTGTACACCAATTATTTACATGTATTGACAGGATTAGTGGATCAACAGGTATTGAATAGTTCAGATCAGTCGATGCTTTTGGTCGGTGATGGATGTTTGGGTCTTTATGGGTTAAAGTCCATGGGTTTTACTGGTGAATCAATGTTGTAGAAGAAGACGGTGTTTCTACATTCCACATGTATGTTTACGTTGTTTACACTGTTACATTTGCATATTTTTATACTACTTTCATATATTTTTTAATTTTACCCAACATTTTTTTTTTTTTTTAATTTTAAACAGTTGAGTTGAGTAGATGCTTTTGGTCATCAGTGGCTGTTTGGATCAATCGACCAAGCGATCGACCGAGCGACCGACCGTCCGTCTGTCCGTCCGTCCATCCATCCATCCATCCATCCATCCATCCATCCTCTACCACTTATCCAGGATCGGGTCACGGAGTTAACAGTCTAAACAGGGATGCCCAGACTTCCCTCTCCCCAGACACGTCCTCTAGCTGTTCTGGGGGGATCCAGAGGCAATCCCAGGCCAGCAGAGAGACATACTCTCTCCAGCATGTCCTAGGTCTTCCCTGAGGCCTCCTCCCAGTGGGACATGCCTGGAACAACCTCACCAGGAAGGCGTCCAGGAGGCATCCGAAACAGATGCCCGAGTCACCTCAGAGGGCCCCTCTCAATGTGGAGGAGCAGCAGCTCTACACCAAGCTCCTCCCTGGTGACTGAGCTGCTGTTTGGGTTTTTATGGGTTAATACTGATTTTTTTTTTTTAATCTCAAAAATATGATGTGAATTGTTATTATCATTATTAACCCATAAAGATCCAAACCTCCACCGACAATCAAAGCCATCTACTGATCTAAAATGTTTAATTTTTTTTAGTATGTAATCGTGTCAGTGCAATTTAGACTAGTCCAATGGATTCATAGCCCCAGAAAACATGGGGTTACACCATGATTACTTGGTTAGGTCAAATAATGAAGGAGCTAGGATATTTTAAGGGCTACCTGCCCATCTTGGACACCATCTTGAAAATTACACCTTTCTAGTCATCAACTTTTGATAAACTTGTATGTTATTAAGGACACCTAATACCACAAAAAACAGCTGAGAAACCTTTTGTTAGAATTTTTTTAGGGTTAGGTGTGTTTTCTTCCATATATGCAGCTGCCTAATTATGAAGGAAAAAAAGTCAGATCTGAATAAGCAGTAATTATGGGAATGTGAAGTTTGTCAAACATTTTAGTGACAGAAATTTAACATGGAAGTGAATGAGACGAAAAATTCAGCTTTGGTTTCATGTCTCTACAACATTCCTACTAGCCATAGGAATTTTTCAGTAATTTTTCAAATTAGTCAAGGGTCATGTTAAATTATGTTACCATTTTTGTCATGTTTTAAGCCTGTAAATAACAATAAATGGTTAAAAAAAAAAAAAGTTAGATGCTGTCATTTCTTAAGATTCATTTTTTGCAGTACATGCTTGCAGTCAAAGCAATAATAAACTCTGTTTCTTTCAGATGCTTTTTGTGTGACTTTAATATAGCAACTCTACTTTGTTATTGAATCTTAAAACAAGATTTATTTTGATGAGATTTTGGGGGAGAGATGGAATATATCTTATTTTAACAGTTATTTACCTCCTTCTAAGGTTTCCTGCCTATTTGAGACCAAAAAGACAAGGCTGTGCTTGATTTAAGATTATAGTGTAAAACTGAACACTTCAAATAAGAAATTAACTCTTAAAACAAGATAAATTAACTAAGACTTCTAAATCTAAATTGTTCTGTTTTTGTTTTTGTTTTTTTTTTATCTTGGTAAGAACCAAATAATTTGCAGTGCTCATTGATATCTGCTGTGTTTCCAACAGGTGTGAATAACAACTGACTTTCCTGCAGAGTCAAATGTACAAAATTATGTTTTCCTGACAGCTTTGAAGTAGTTGTAGTCAAACCATCAAAGTTTATCTACACTTAAATACAACAAGCCTGTTAACATAATTTAGCAACATTACCCAAAGTTAGCATTAATTCATTATTACATAATATAGTCAGATATTAGTATATATAGTCAAATATATATAGCTCATATATTTTGGAATATCAAAACTATATGTTTGTTAATGTTTGATATCAAATTTTAGTATGCAAGAACTAAATGTCATAAGCATCAGTGTATAGAGCACACACAAATGCTCATCATACAATTTGACTGTGATATTAGATATTACAACACACAAATGGATTTTTGTTAATGTTGTTAATTGGAAACCAGCAAGACACTTGGTCCAACTGGGGATTGAACTGATTTTTAGCAAAAATTGTGATACCCAGACAATTTACACTAGCACTAACAGTAATAAAGACAAATGTTAGTACCACCAACCGCTAGTTGGTTGCTTTTTTGTTGTGTATTTAATCTGTTCTGTCGTTTGTAAATGCAACCTGTGCTGCTACTCCTTCTGTTTGTGTGCTGTCTCTTGGCCAGGTCTTTATTGTAAATGAGACTCAGTTCTAAAAAAACTTACCTGTTCACATAAAGGTTACATACAAATGAATTTAAAAAACTATTTAGCAAAACTGTCATTCCCAGTGCTGTGAGCTTAAATGGTACTACATAAAGAGAAATCTGTCATAACCAAAAGAATGGTTGAATAGTTCCCAATGAATATCGAATAGCGCTTTAGCTTGAAATGCTGATCCCTACGTCATGCCATACATCATGATGGTAATTCAACAAGATGAAAGCAGCCATTGCTTTAACAAACAAACAAGAAGAAGAGGCAGGGAAACAGAACCCTGTTAAAAGAACGCTTGGATTCCTTTAGGCTCTATCTGCTCACAGTCTCAGACAAAGGCCTCCTTTAGCCTCCTCTGCTGGTCTGTTGCCAACTCACCTCAGGACCTAACATGATGCACACAGTGTGACTCAGGTGAGGAACACATGTTGACCTGATTCCACACACAAACACACTCCCAACATATGCTGGTGCCTGGTGATGTTGACAAGCACTTGCTTAGAAGAAAATGACATATTAAGAACATTCGCTCAGCTAATTCCCATTCCCTCCTCCCCTCCAAAACCTTGTTTTATTAATAATGCTGTATAATGCTTGCTCTGGTGAAACCCTGCAAGGCATTCCTTTTGGCTGGTAGCTGGCCTACTTAGCCTAGCCCCTCCAAATCTCTATGCGGGGGCTCATTGTCCTTCATTCCTCCTGGGAGTTTTTTTGTTACATTGGGTCCTCTTTGAACAGATAGCCAAATGAAGCCCTTAGAATTGACTGCTCCTCACTTAGCAATGATAAGTTTTATGATGCTCAGTGTGCTCCCTTATATTTTTATTTGTGCTTTCTAGTATTTGCAGTTACTGGAGGAATTTTTTGGATATGCTAGCAAATCAATGGAATAGCTTTTAAATAAAAAGAATCCACTTTGAATATTTTTGCCTTAAGGCCGTCTGTGAAGAGGACTGTCTGCGTTATCTACAGGCATACAGGAATCACTTTCATACTTGTTCTCACATAAACACTTCAGCACTCCCCTTGAAAAAGTGTGGCGGTTCAATTCCACACAACTGTCACACCTACCTGGTTGTCTTGGAAACAGGGGCCTTATCAGGTTTGGGTGAAGCAGTGGAGCTTGGCTTGGTGGGTGTGGCAGAGGCAGGTTTGGAAGCTGTAGGAGAGCGGAAAAAGTTGAAAAGAAGAAATGTTAACAGGGGATCATGAGATCATGAAGAGATCATTCTTTGCATGAAAAGGAGCATATATCATGTAAAACAGAATATACATTCAGTGTGTCAAAGATATAGGTCAAGCAGATATTTCTGTCATATAGTACAGTATGTAGTGGGGATCTAGGGCAAATGCATTTCTAGATCAACTGCATTCACTTCACCATGTTTAATATGTGCGCTGATTCCATCCCATGTGTATTTATCCATATATCAGTACATTACAATGAAAAGTACTCAAAAAGAGCAGGAGCTGTGAAAGATTTCACTGTAGACTTTCTGTGCACATTTATATTAGGCAACCACTTTCAGGACTACACTTGTGTTTTTGTTCTGAATTATTTTGTGATGATATTTCCACACACCTAGGGGCTTCTTTGCTGCAGCTGCAGTCGTACTTGTTTTAACACCATTGGCAGTGCCGGATGGCGTCTTCTTGGTCATTCCAGTTGTTGACTTTGCACCGTTGGTGGCCAGGGAAGCTGCTGCGGTTTTCTTCTCAGTCACTTTTGTGGTGCTCTTTGATGGTGGGGCTCCGGTTGTACCTGTTGGTTTTTTGGCTGTGGTTGGAGTGGTCTTTTTGTCTGAAGCAGGTGTGGTCTTCTTGGCCACTCCATTGGCCTGGGGCTTGGACACACCATTTGATGGACGAGCCTGGGATGTGTTGGACCGTGAGCCAGGTGTCGTCTTGGTTGGAGTTGTGCCAGGTTTTGTCTTGGCTGCAGTCTTGTTGGTTGTCTTGGCTTTGGAGTCTCCTGAGGTCTTGTTGCTTGTTTTGGCGGCGGGAGTTCCCTTGGCCTCTTGTGGCTGGGGTGCCACTGGGCCTGTCTCTCCTATGGGTTGCTGTGACATCTCCCCCTCTACTGAACTGGCTGCCTGGTTGGGTTCCTGTCCTGCAGCCTCGTTTGGTGGATTGGATTCCAGTGTTTCCATTGGCTCCATTGCTGCCGTGGCAACCCCATCCGGCTTCATCTCCCCTTCAATGGTAGTCCGTCTCTGCAGGGCAGGGATGAACAGAATGGCCACAGGTCGGGAGGCTTTCTGAAAACAGCAAGGTCTAGTCTGGAGAGACAGAATGACATACAGTACAAGACAGTTAGTGTGCTACAAGACCAGACATGAAAGGTCTGCCTTCCCTCCTATCAGGAGACAGAAGTCAAAGAATGCTGTTAGTTGTAGGAATCAGATAAAGCAATGACCTCAGCATCCAGCACCCACACAAATAGTTTTAAGCAGACATCCAACTTTTACTATTGGGAAGCAAATTGACGGCAGCTTTGTAGGGGAGAAAAGACCAAAAAGTGCAAATTTACTGGTGTAGAGAATGTACAGAAGAACAATTCAAGAGGCTACTGAACTCATCTAGGAAAATGTAAAACTTAGACTATGTTGCACAAACAAAGATTAATTTAATCTAAATAAAGTAGTCAGAGTTTAGCAAAACTAGATTTAAATTAGTAAATCAAGATTTACATAGAGCTGTATTCCACAAAATAATTCTGTTCATTAAATCCAGGTTTACTGATGTGAATTGAAATTCAATACACTGCAATCAGTATGGAGAGGCCATGAAATACATGTGTGCTGTCAGGACCTAATAACTAAAAAGTTAAGGCATTAACTTTCACTTGCTCTGAATTCATTATGGAGAGATAACATTGTTTGACAGCTATGGAAAAAGTTAGTCTATTTATGATAGTTCAGCAGCGAAGCTGTAATTTGGTGGGTAAATGAATATATAACTAACAGCCTAGCAAGGAGAAAAGAGTGTCTTGCAGCGACTGGCTTTTCACATCTGTTTTTGACAGATGAAGGTATCACTGAAGGATATTTGAGTTGAATCTGTTCCTTAACTTTTACAAGCTTGATTATTTTGCTCAAGTTATCTCACAAAGGCAGCTGTTTAAAAAGTTAAACGTCATCAAGCTTAGGCTTAAAATCAATACTGCGTCCAATTTTAACTAATGCAACAGAATTAAATTCAACCAATGCTTACATTAAAAACTAAGTGGTTATTGTTTTTTTGCTTGTTTTGTGCAATATGTTTTAAAGTTAGACCATTATTTGATTTTTTTTTTTTTTTAATCATTGTTGGAGCTATGACAGACACTAGCACAACCAATTAGACGAACCCATTTCATGATTGGCTGTGTGTTAAAGTCTCATGGGTCACAAAGACAGGGTAGGGGAGGACATATCTACTGCAAAAACAACTCGTTCTACAAATAGCCTTGACTGATTTCCATGCCAACTGAAATGCAGTGGCAAATGTGTCCCTCTGTGATACTAAAAAGCTCAGTGACACACTTGGCTAGAGTTGCTCCTGCTATGGGTTGGCTTAGTTTGTTCTTGGTGTAAAATGGCATCAGAATCACTAGTGTGGAAGACTAGTTTTCTGGGATAGCACACTTGGAGGAGGGCAAAAAGCTTCTGCACGCAAACAGCACAGACACATCATACTGTACATGCTACCTGTAATAGTGCTGCAACATGCAAGGAGCTAGGCAATGCATCACAGCACTAGGCAAGTCAATTAAAATAGAGAAGTGGGTTCGGGATGTGATAAAGGCCCGGGTGGATGTGCTAAGTGGGTCAAAGCTTGTAGAATAAACCAAAAGACAAGGAGGCAAAACACAGGAAGCAGTCAGGGACACTGAGGACGAAAAGTGAAAAGCATGAGGCACATGAAGCTGAATAAAGGACAACCAGCTGTAATAAGATCTGTCATACATTATCTGTGTCAATATTAGACAAATGCATCTTATTCTGTTCCCTCAGCTGCTCTCAAATGGAATGATGGGAGGAAGTGGATAGGTTTTTATAAGTTTGGCATCACTGGTCTGGTGAGAGAAGCCCGACGGGAAGCGGGGGAACAGCAGGAAATGGGCTTGTCAAAGTTTACAAACAGTGTGAGGAGCCGGCTGTGCAAGAGAGCTAAGCAGAGAGATACAACTCCAAGGCAAATGCAGAGGCCAGCCCAGAGGAAGAGGCTTGGCCTGTGGAGCATGGGAACAGAAACAGAACCAAGTGGGAGAGAGAAAAGAAAAGACGCAGGGAAAAAACAAGACAAATGAGCTCACTGGGTTGATATTTGCTGGTCCGACTCTGAAATCCAGACATCACTAGTCATCCTAGTTTCCACTGACCTAAACGTACCCACAGACACACTCCCTGTCCTCTTTTTGTAAGAGGACAGACATCATCTTTATGCCACTAGCTTCTCGGAAACAGTCCCTGTACACTCTTCCTAGTCTTTCTTTCCTTCATCGGTCATCCTTTACTCATCCTCTATACTGAGTCTAATGTGTCAAAAGACCCTCTTTCATTCTCTGCTGTTCCTCCTATCCATTTCCCCCTCCTTGATTTCTGCCTTGCCCCAAACACCACTAGCACTCTTTTTCCATCCCTCTGTTCTCTGTTTTCCTTTGCACAGATGGCCAGAGCAGCTGAGTAGGGCCAGAGGGGGAAAAAATACTGCCGAAAACAAACTATGTGTATCTCAAACTACATACAAGCAGGGACACGCAGCTAGTTCAACAGGCTGCCACCAACAACGATTTAAGAGGCAGGAAGGGTAGCTGTGACCCATGCCACACCCTTTCGTCGCAAGAGGTTTTAATGCAAGTGGAGTTACAAATGTGAAGAGTGAATTCACTTATATGACAAATGTCACCAGTCACAGTATTTCAGATGGTGGTCCCTGGTGTGAGAATGAAGAGAGAAAGTAGCGTGAGAAAAACCTGAAATGATCCATTCTTTGATCGTCCACCTCAGTCCAAGATCTCTAATGTAAGCTCTCACCACTGTGACCAAATTTGACCAAGCAGTGAACCAGGAAATAAGCCTGTGTTCAATCACCAATCTTTTCTCTCTTTATTAAACTTCCCACAGTACACTAAAGCATCTGGCAAGGCTGCTCATTTTGCAGCTCCTCTCCAGAGCAACTTACACTATTCCTGTTGTTGTGTGTGTGTGTGTGTGTGTGTGTCTGTGTGAGAGAGCAAAAGAGAGAGAGGGAGGTGATAAATCTTTGCATGGCCACAGCCAGAGGAGCATTTCTCTTTTTCCTTCGGGCCTGCAGACAGCTGTGAGATTGCACATCTTCTGCCAGGCTCTACCACTCACTCAACCGGCCCTAGACATCATTAGGAACATCAGTCAGTTGCACAGAGCGAGCAAGAAAACCAGAGGAGTACGCCCTTTGTGTCATCAGCTCTCCAAACTGGAGGTACTCGGATTCAATGCAAACCAAGGTAGTTTTATTATTTCAGATGTCAAATAAACAGAAGTCATGCTTGCTGCAAAAGTAAATTTCCCCACTTGGCAATTCACCCATAACACTACAGTGACCCTGACAAAGTGTGCCAACATCCATAAAATGGCATCCTTTATTACTGCAGTACTGCCAAATGAGAAGTCCTATACCCACTAATGATATTACAGCTCTATAATGGAATCTAATTAGATTGAGGACGGTTATTGTTACAAGGGCATGCATTAAGCATTATGAATTAGCCCCTTCTCAAGGCTTGTGCAAAAGTCCAAATCTTTCTTTAGAAATTGCTGAAGGTTTAAAAATACATAAAACCTTCCATTATGTCAATCTCTTCTACGTACCAACTCAGGCTCAAGAATTTGGCAGAGATGTCATGTTAGGACTTTTGTGGACAATATTGTGCATAAGTCTACTTGCTTGGGTGGTAAGGTTATTATTTCTGAATCTCAGAAATAATAACCTCTCATAATATGAAATATGTCATCTTTTTTTGGCTTGTTGGCATTCATTTCACCTGGTCTAAAAACCAAACAGAGATTGGTTAGTAATTATGCAAAAGCTTAAATTGTGTGATTTGATCTAACATTGAGTCCAAAATGTTTTCCATTATTCAAGTTTTCTGATTTGATTTTCTAAAGTGTTTCACATCAAGCAAAAATTTTGAGATGGAACACAACAAGCCAGATAAATAGTTGAACAATTGAGAAACAAGAAATAAATGGGTGATGTTACTGTGCATGCATGAATTAATATGGTAGTGAATCCATAATGTGCGACTATCAGCTCATATGTTTCATTGTTTTCTAGTGGCTACATTTTGACTGCCAATCAAAACTTCAGTAGGCATAATAGGCATAAATCAAAATTAGGGATGCACTGATGCCGCTTTTTTCCAGACCGAGTACAAGTACTTACATTTGAGTACTTGCGGATACCGAGTACCGATACAAGTACTTAATAATACCATTACAGTTCTTAGTTACTTTTGAAAATGTGCTTTATTGTCATTGTCATTAGTCTGACTGTAGCAAAGTGTTGCTACTGACATTTAATGCATTGAAATGAGCGTTTCTCATTCAATCCACCAGAGGGCGCTGCTCTTAATTAACCATACTTGCCAAATACCACAAAGAAGAGTACAATAATGTTTTTGAGAAGAAGAAGAAAGTCAGTAATGACAACCATGATGACAACAGAGGAGGCAATACTAATGTGGATGCTAACGTTGATATTGATGAGGGTAGTTGTCATAAATATGTCAGTAGTTTTTCATTTACTCACTCAGTTTGAAAAGTTGCACTACCTCCATGGTTCCCGGTTATAAAAGTGAATGCAAAATATTACAAGTAGGGAAGCTACCACGTAGAGCTTCAAGATTAACTGTCAACCACTGAATTAACTATTTGAGCATTAACTGTTTAAGTCCAAAGTCCAATGTTTTGATTCCATGTTTAAATTAATTGCATTAACTATTATGCTTTTGTTTCTTTACTCATCTATGACATTAAAATAACCAAATACAGCATTTGAGGATCTTGGGCTTCGTCCTGCTCTGATAATCCTTTTTTTAACCATCTTCTTACATTTTATAGATGAAACAATTAATTGAGAAATTAAAAAATAAAAAAAACAAAATATTCCCTAATGGCAGCCCTAATAGCATGTTGCTTTACAGCAAAGGTTATTAAATTTTTGGCCAAGATCACCAAAAACTTGCCTAGTGATTCTTTAAAATTTGTTACTTGTGAGAGGATCAACTAATCATCTTCAATGCTTCAGGACTCATTTATTGTGTACTGTGATCATTCACAGATTTTAAAGAAATGTACACAGAAAATAGAAGCCATGAGGCTCTGAAACCGTTTAATTGGCAACGCAACTGACCACTCTAAAGCTGCACCACACCATTTCCATTTACAAGTTGGATTCCTCAACAATCATTTCTTTCCATTTATCTATGGAGGCTTTTGCTAAGAAATCTTTTTTTCCATTCCTGTCTTCACATTCATACAATTACACAAACTTGGACCATAGAGCTTTCTGGTCCAACTGTACTTTTCACAAAAGCAACTGAGGATTAAGTGTTTTGCTGGGTCACTAGTCTGGCACCTAAATTGAAGCTGAGGAAGAGGTTTTAAACAGCCAAAGGGGCTTACGGTGGGATTACATTACACTACTTTCCCCAAGTCTCAATCTATTTCACCTTAGGCTGACCAAACTATCAAAAAAAACAAAAACTAACTAAAGCAGCACTTTTCCTCAATAGAAATATGAGACTTGCTCAATACAATTTCAATAGAATTCATTTGTTTATGTTTTGACAGACATGAGGACAGTCAATCATAATTAAGTAGTGCCACACTGAACCAATCACACTAGAGCCACATCAAGTTAGGCTGACGCACACAGCACAGGAGTAAGAGCAGCCGCAGCACACATGCTAATATCTGGGCTACAGTGGGAAGTAGTGAGTGTTCCCTCAGGAGAAAATATGGCCAAGAACTCGGGCGACCGGGTTACTGAAAAGTAGGGTGCATACCATTTCAGTTTACGGCGTACAACAGAGGCATAAAAGTCGGGAGTCGGACGGTCAAACCATGTTGTTTCACTTTCGGTTTACGCCAGTTATGGCACGGAGGTACGCATAGCTCGACAGACAGGGTGGGTGAATGAAGCGGGGGTAATAATACATAACAGAAGGGGGGGGGGTAATTCTAAGAGCGGAGGGAGGGACTTCTCTATAAGTACCACAACATATGCATTTCTCTCTCTCTGATGTCTTCACAACTAACTTATGAGTGATGGAAAATTTAAGCTCGACAAAAAAATAGAGATTTGATTTATATCGTGATACATCAATGTCGTCTGATATGAAAAAAATTAATCATGATATGATTTTTTTCATATTGTGCAGCCCTATTGCCTAGGCTACAAACTAGGCAGTAATACACCAGCTGGCATTTTTTACCCATAAGGGACCAAGAACATTCAATGACCTGAGACAAAATAGCTTCTGAGCTAGCAAACATTTCCAGCAGCAGATTCCAGACAGATGGTGATGTCAGCTCCATCAGGCTCACTTCAAACCATGTTTAATTTCAGCCACAGTGTACTGTCTCAAAGTTTAAATGGCTTAACCTGAACTTCTGGCCAGACCTGTCAGCAGGATGGTATCCATCACATACACAGCCACATGCACACACTAACATGGGAGACAGGACAAAGTGGTATGGAAGTGGAGATGCCTCAGATTCCAGTTGCCTTGGATCATTTTCACAGCAAATTTCTTATTCTGTCTTCTGAATGTAGTTGACTTTGCAAAAATGTGTGTTGGCCTTCATAATGCACCCAAGTCATGTGGCTACAGTGTCTCGTAACTAGCATCCCACTCTAAATTCCCTTCAAGCCTCAGTGATGAGCTACATAGTAACTGGGGCCACAGGAAACCCACACAAATATTAGACCAAAGGTGAAGCTTGCAGTGTTTACATTCTTTCAGTCGCCATATGCGTCATATGCATGAGCTGGCCATATTTACAATTTAAAAATCTCCCAAGATTTGGTGCATGCCCTTGAATGCACTTGTAAATACACAGTTTCTAATTTCTCCCACTAGGGGTCTCTTGATCAAAACAGTAAAATGTAGATTGATGACAGTGTGAACTAGTCTTGGGTTATTTGAGCTCTTTTGACAAATGCTATTTATTTCTGTTGTTATTACTGTATAATTATTACACTTAATATGCCTCAAGCAGAAGCTAATGACAGCCAAGCCAGCTCTGCAAGGTGAGATCATCCTCCTAGGCATCATCCCTTCTTAATACCCACACTGGGGCGTAAACAGAATGTGTGCATGTTTCACACTTACAAGGCACCACTACAATGTTAAGGCCAATAGCGTCAGTAACTGGAAGGCATCCAGGAGCGCTGGGAAATCTAATGTTTTCTGTCTAGACACAAACATCTTGAATAATGAGGTCATCAGCATATTCAAACACAAATTCTGCTACTTTGACCCCCTTTTTCTGCATCAAGCATAATCTACTACTGTGTGTGTGTGTGGGGGGGGGGTGAAAGTGTACAAGCCATGTCTGTTTTGCATACAGCAGGAGGTTAAATTTCCAGTGTGCTCACAGGAACATACACAAATCTTTTTAAGAAATCAGTGCTAAGGATAGCTGCAATTCATTATGCAGATTCACATTCAGCAGCTGCAGAGTGGGGTTACTGGGCTAAATGTTAAGTTGATGTCAAGTCTTCTCTAAGGCTGCCGTGTTTGTTCACGTCTCATCAGGACCAGTGTCAGTTAGAAATGAGAGACAACACAAAGGCTGAAATCACTTTAGCCAGCCGACCATCCAAATGCGTGCATGAATCACTGTGGTAAAGTCAGCCCTGCTCTCACAGCACACAACTGTGTATACACACACACACACATGCATTATGTGAGCCTTCTTCTATCCCGAGGCCCTACTCTAAATAGTAGTCAAAGAGAGGAATTGTGGGGGAAGGAAACATAAGCAACATTGGTGGGGGTAGGGCAGGGGAAAGCGTCAGCAAAGAAGCAAAAAGAAAGTGAGCTTTTGTGGCCAATGTAACCCTCCACTAAGGCTGACATGAACTTGCATGAGCTTGATAGAATTACTCAAGACATAAGTATTCCGTAAGAGGATAAAAGAAGATGAATGCAATGTGGGAAGGGGATGTTACTGGGTAGGTTCTGGCTGGGAAGGTGCTTTTAACGAGCATTCAGTGGCCTCTGACCCTGTAATTGGCATGCTTTTATCTTCACAAGCAGCAAAACAGAAGATGCTGAGCTCTTTGACCCTGCTAATAAACCATTTGTCCTTCCTCTGACACATCGTGGGATGGATTTTATAACATACAGACCATGAACCAAACTGATATTTTCAGCACAAAGTTTACACTGTGGCTCACCATGAAAGACATACATAACTGTTTTTCTGGTGTTTGTCACGTGATTATTAATCATACTAGTGTGTCATAAATGCATATAGGTTAGTGACGTATGAGGATCTCCAATTATATATTTTTTCATCTTGATGAATTAGCAGTGGCTTTAAAGTCACACAATGTGACTGTGATTCATCTTCAAAGTTAAATAATTACATTAAAAATTAATATAGTAATAATAAAGTGTTTAGAAACAAAATCTGTATTATGTGTTTATGATCTCATACTCCAAAAAGATGACCATAATTTTAAACTACATATGTAAATGTAGTTAAAAAACAAAAAAGTATTTCTGCTGTAAATCAAACTAAAATAAAGTTTGAGAAGAATACTATTCATGACACTTTGAATAACAGAAATATTACAAATAACTAATACTTTTTTGGAATATTTATAATCAAATCAAATCAAATTTTATTTATATAGCGCCAAATCATAACAGAAGTTATCTCATGACACTTTACATATAGAGCCAGTCGAAACCAGACTCTAATTAACAGAAACCCAACAGAATCCTCCAGGAGCAAACACTTATATATGTATGTATTCCCATATGTATTCCCATACATGCAGTGTATGGGAATACATATGATATCCTTTTATACAGTTAAATTTGTGCCTTAAAAAAACACAGTTGGACAGAAAATATAGCCATTACATCACTGACCTATATTGTCAACTATATTAAGGGAATGGCTATAGATTTATTGCACTTTTACTTGTGCTCAAAATCATTGAATAAGCAGGAAAATGCATGTTTTCTTTTGTGTGCAAGCATCTATCGTTCCATCCGTTTGAGGAAGAATGTCAGATTTGCATGTTTTGAATGCTGGTGTTGGGTCTGAGATTGTTAATTCAACCTACTCTAAATCACAACAGTGGTTTCAGTGGAACACCCCCCCACACACCACCCCCATTAGGGTGGCTTAGACACATAGGCTTCATATTGCTCATCAATCTGATAAAGAAAAGGAAAAACTGATTAATTCCAAATGTGTCCTCAGTTATTCAAGCATGGTTTGGAACTGCCATCAGATTCAGTAATGGAAACTGATTAGTAGTGAAGATCAAAACTGCACTTTTAAAAAGAAAGAGCTGCCAAATAGGATGGAAACGTATCCCTTTTCTTAGAAGGCTTTAAAAGGTAGGACCAGCGTCATTTTGCGCATCAGTGAAGCCAAGTTAATCAAAATCAAACAAAGAGAGCATTAAAACAAACTAAATTACTTTCCCCAGATTCAATATATGTACTTCATTCCTGAAAAATGTTTTTAGCAAGTTTTTTCTTTAGTTTATTGGGTGATCTTTCTTTATGAGTAGCTCTAGGGTTCAAACTGATGCACCTGCACCTTACACAAACTTATGGAAAATGCTGACATGAATCAAGCTCAAAATCAGACTTAACTTCATGTACTGTAAGTGCCAGCAGTTGTCTTTCACATATATAGTTTATTATCCCCCCCCCCCCGAAAGGGAGACAAGGGGTATTGTTTTTGGTTCGGTTTGTTGATTACCCCGCCCCCCAAAGGGGAGGCGAGGGTATTGTTTTTGTTTTTTTTTTTGTTTGTTTGTTAACACCCCCCCCCCCCCCC
>JAPQRP010000029.1:5369818-5380482 GCA_037367295.1 Apogon hyalosoma
CCCCCCCCCCCCCCCCGAACGGTGGGCAAGGGGTATTGTTTTGGGTTCAGTTTTTTGTCTGTCTGTGTGTTGGCTTGTTTGTTTGTTTGTCTGTTTGTCAGCAACGTTACGCAAAAACTACTGGACCAATTTCCATGAAATTTTCAGCGCTCAGGACCTCAGACTGGGGTGAAGGTTCACCTTCCAACAGGACAACAACCCAAAGCTCACAGCCAAGATAATGGAGGAGTGGCTTTGGTGCAAGTCTGTGAATGTCCTTGAGTGGCCCAGCCAGAGCCCAGACTTGAACCCGAATGAACATCTCTGGTAAGACCTGAAAATAGCTGTGCAGGGACACTCCCCATCCAACCTGATAGAGCTTGAGAGGATCTGCAGAGAAGAATGGAAAAAAATACCCTAAATACAGGTGTGCCAAGCTTGTAGCATCATACCCAAGAAGACTTGAGGCTATAATCGCTGCCAAAGGTGCCTCGACAAAGTACTGAATAAAAGGTTGAATACTTATGTACATGTGATATTTCAGGTTTTTTTTTGGTTTTTTTTTTAATACATTTGCAAAAATTTTTTAAAAAACTTTTTTCACTTTATCATTATGGGGTATTGTGTGTAGATTGAGAAAAAAAATTAATCAATTTTGGAATAAGGCTGTAATATAACAAAATGTGGAAAAAGTGAAGGGGGTTGAATACTTTCCAGATGCACTGTATTAATTCTTATTCTATTTTTGCTTTTTTTTTCAAATTGCATGGCATGTAATAGCAAGGTGAGAGAGAAATAGTTTCTCAGTATGTCTTGTACATACAGTTGACAAATATGACAAAATATGACAATATGGCGGTCCATGATTGTCGCTTTACTATACTCTAACTCCAGATCCAAGTTAATATTCCTAGAATGACCAGCTTCCGTGACCCACCTCCAAGAGCCTCTGCCGACCAGATGACTCAAGCTAAGGATCGACCAATAATAGGCCAGACCGATTATCAGCATCGATATTCGGCATTTTGACACATATCAGCATCAGCTTTTTTTTTTAATCCAACAGCCAATAAGAGATCAATTTCAAACTGGGTTATTTTGGCTCTGAAGCAGCAACACCTCTCTCGGTCCATGGAAGTGAAAGTGAAACTTAACGCTCATTTACCTTTTCCCTACCTCTTGAATCTTCGCAAACTTTTATTTGAGAGGGCAGACATATGTATGTATAATAAGTCTAATGTGATGGTTAGGGGTGTGTATTGGCAAGAATCTGGCAACACGATACATATGACAACACTAGGGACCATGATACAATATATCACGATACTGTTAACAAGGCAATATTTGCTTGTTTCTTCTGTTTCTTTATTTAAAAGATTATATCTTGGAAAAAATTTAAATTACACCAGAAATATGCACAAATACGATACACAACAAATTCTTATTTGATCAGAACAGGATCTAATGCTATATCACAAAACTTTCCTCTGTAAAAACTTACATCATATTTTAGAGACATTACAGTTTAAGATGCTGCTGAAATGTTCATATTCTATTAGTTGTGGATAGAATGTATAGTGGACAGTCCCTGAATCATCCAACATCAGAACATTATTTTTGTGCCATCCCAACAAAGGAACTAACATCTGCCTCTTTCAGACAGTACAAAGTGCCTTTAGGAAGCTTGAAATAACCATTATTTAACAAAATACAGTTAAATAATAATAAAGTATAAGCAAAAAAGAAAAACAAAACTGATCCTTCGCCATGTCTGCATTTGAATAAATACCTAAAAAATATCAATACAGTACTTTTTAATATCAATACAGTATCATGAAATGAACTATTGCAATATATTGCGGAACCGATATTTTCTTACACCCCTAGCAAAGGTGATGATTTTTTTTTTTAATGAAATGTATGGTGTGGCGGCAAGAAATTTGCTGTGGCACTATGCCAAAAAGCCGAGTTGTTGTGCTGCACCACAGCAAAACCATACCAGCAGAAACGCTGAGTTAGTTTTATTGCAAGATAGCACATTAAGAGAATGGCTAGAGAACTGTGTGTGGAGGCCACATGAGAAGCTGCAGAAACTGACAGCAAAGCACCATCTGTCTGAGAAAAAACTGTAGGGCAATAATGGTTGTTTAAGGTAAGACATGGCAGGCAAAAACATCGATTTTTCATGCAGTGGTCAATTTTGAGATTTTGGCCTAATTCACTCCTTCAGTATGTGTCCTTTCAAGCTACTATAAAGAAAACGCAAATGCAATGCAATTTATGAGAGTAAGAGGAGCAGTCTCACTGGAATGCAGGTGAAACAACTCTGCTTTTTGTACCACAATCTGGTGCTGCTCAATTGGGAATACTAATTGATTTGAAACACATTTCTGTAAAAATTTTATTTAACTTTGTTTTATTTACATTATAAAACTTCAGGAAGCTATTTATTTATTTAAATTTTCAGTTAACTTTATAAGAGATGCTGCTGAACCTGGGAACTCCCTGCAGTTTCTGTTTTTGTTTGAACTTAAAGACAAGTGAAAGATAAAATACCATTTCAGTTATATTGAAATTCTGGAAAAATTTATTTACTGTAGAAAACTTTTGGGAGCTATTTATTTGTTAAATTTTTCATTTAACTTTATCAGACATGCTGCTGAGCCTGGGAGCTCCCTGCCCTTTTTGTTAGAATTTTTAAACAAAGATGTCTATTGGCTAAGATAAAAGAAACCTTTAACATGTTGCAAATCTGAAAAGCTGTTTAATAAACATATGCTTAAAGGCATTTAAAGTTTAAACAAAGTTAAGTGTTGGAGTTTGTATAATTCAAAATTTTGGCACCAACATTTTCACTTTTACTGCAACTGAATATCGGCTCCAAATATTGGTTATCGGCCTCCTTGACTACTAATAATCAGTATCAGCCCTGAAAAAAACATATAGTTCAATCACTAGTCAGAACGGCCAGTTCCTCCGCACTGCGAGTTAAAGTCTGAAGCCAGGAGGACCTCCCACGGAGGGGTTTTCCCACCCTTCCTCCATGTCCCTCCCGGCACCAGAACCATCACAAATGAGATTGAGACACCCCGTCTCCCCCAGGGGCTCAGGAGACAGAGCTGGCTGTACCTCCACATCGGTGGTACCCAGGTCAGGTACTTGCAGTCCTGTTCTGAAAAAAATTTATCTTATCCACTATTAATTGATTATGCAAAATTAAAATGAAATCGAGCAAATCAATTTTTTTTACCCAGCCCTACTAAACATGAAAGTAATTAATCAATAAATCTGGTCAAATTGATGACCAGACCAGTGATCAAGTTAACAATAAAAGGTCAAAGTGATTTTTAATCAACTTCTTGATATACGATTTTCCCTTACAGTCAGTAATACCAATTGAAAAGTTGAAGGCCATACTATGTTCACAGTAATGCAATTTTGAAACTTTTGCATTTATTACTCTGGTGACTACAAACACTATTTTAGTTTAGAAACCCCATGGAAACAATGACCCAGACCCCCACATTCCGTCTGATTGGTTCTATTAGTCACTATGCATCCTTCTCTAATTTGGTGATCTTTCATGTGACCATTTTTAGAAAATAACAAGATGTGGCCACTGATAACCCACCATTGGATGTATAATCATACTAAGGGGTGAGTGGTTGTTTGAGAACCTTGCGATCCCATGTCCAGCATTATCATCAAGTACATACTTGTACGACTCATTTGCATTTTTAGGCAAGTTAGAATGTTCTGCCATTACTTGGGAAATGTTGCCAAAAAGCTGTGGATGGAAGTGGATGGAAATCTTTTTCGTTTTAAAACTGTATAAATAGACAACACTTGTGGATGTAGCCTAATATTAGCCAATGACCCCTATGTGAATCAAGTTCAAACAATAGTCTATGAAACCTACTGGTGCTGTAGATTAATCACTCTGTCACAAAGACAAAGATAAAATGCTGCAAAACACGAGCAATTCCACAATTAATATAACCATTTCTATGACAAGGCTGCACAATGTCAGTGAGTCTACCTCAAAACAAAGCTTTCTCATTGGGTCGATGTCATTATTAACATGAGGAAATTATGTAACTAATCACATGACCCCACTGCCTTTTCCTCAGCTTCATATCACTGTGGCTCACTGCCAGCCCAAAGAAGCCACTGAGCCTTGTTGAAGCCATCCATTTTACAGTCCTGATCAAAATCTTAGAACCAGCTGAGAAATTGTAAGAATTTACATTTTTCACTGTTGGATCCCAAGAAAGATCTAAGTAGAAATTCAAAATGCAAAAAGAATAAATGGAAGTGAGACAAAAAAAATTTTGAGTAAGCAATTTATTGAACAATTAAACTGAAATAGGCTGTTCATCAGCCGATCAAAAGTGTAAGACCACAGCCTTTAAAAGCCAAAATCTTGCAAAAATGTGGATTCATTGTCATTTTCTGTCACGTATTCACACTGTCATGAACTCCTGCTGCAAAAAAAGCTTTCTCTCTTTGAACGTGGTCAGACTGTTGAGCTGCATAAGCAAGGCCTCTCACAACGCACCATCGCTGCTGAGGTTGGACGCAGTAAGACAGTCATTTTGAATCCACTGTCTGGAACTGATGCCCATTTTTGTTAACCTACCTTGACATTCATCCCCAAATGTTTTCAATTGGATTTAGATCAGGGGAACACGCAGGATGGTCCAAAAGCGTGACATTATTCCCCTGGAAGAAGTCCTTTGTCAGGCGGGCATTGTGAACTGCAGCGTTGTTTTGTTGAAAAACCCAGTCATTACCACACAGACGATTGCCCTCAGTCATGAGGGATGCCCCCTGCAACATCTCCAAATAGCCAGCGGCCGTTTGAAGCCCCTGCACAACCTGAAGCTCCATTGTTCCCCTGAAGGAAAAAGCACACCAGATCATGATGGCGCCCCCTCGACTGTGCTGCGTAGAAAACATCTCAAGTGGGATCTCTTTGTCATGCCAGTAATGTTGGACCATCAAGGTTAAATTTTTTCTCATCAAAGAATAAAACTTTCTTCCATCTTTCAATGTCCAATGTGTGGCGCTCTCTTGCAAAGTCCCAATGGGCAATTTTGTGACATTGAAGTAGACGAGGCCTTTGAAGACGTTTTTTGTTCTTCTTCTCTGGCAGATGCCGTCTGATGGTTGTTGGGCTGCAGTCGGCACCAGTAACAGCCTTAATTTGGGCCAAGGACTGCCAATCGGATCCTCTGGCTCAGCGCAAGTGAAATTTTTTTGGATCTACCACTTGACTTTTTTGTTCCATAACCCTAAGGATCTTTTAAGGAATTCAAAATGACTGTCTTACTGTGTCCAACCTCAGCAGCGATGGTGTGTTGCAAGAGGCCTTGCTTATGCAGCTCAACAAACCAACTACGTTCAAAGAGAGAAAGCTTTTTTGACATGGCCATCAGGTCATAACACTGTGAATACTTGACAGAGAATGACATTGAATTCAAATTTTTTGCACAAATTTTGGCTTTTAAAGACTGGGGTCTTAAACTTTAGATCGGCTGATAAACAGCCTATTTCAGTTTTCAATAAATTGCTTACTCAAAAAAAAAATTTTTTGTCTCACTCCCATTTCTTCTTTTTGCATTTTGAAACTCTACTTAGATCCTTCTTAAGATCCAACAGTGCAAAATGTGAATTCTTGCAATTTTTCAACTGATCTTAAGATTTTGATCAGGGGTGTATGTGCAGAAGCATGGATAAGGAAAAGAAGTGATGCATGTCTGTGTCGGATGAAAGGTGTGATTCAGTTGGGGCTTCCCGCTGCTGCTGTGGTTTCTATCGACATGACACTAATCACAGCTCACACATTCCCCAAAACACCTCCGACCTGAGGTCAGGACACCGCCTCTGTCTTGTGCACAAATAAACTCCCAACAAAGCCTGCTGCTCTCCACAGCATTTCCCCCACTCACTGTGGGAGGGCTGAGCGACCAGGGTGAGGAAGAGTTGGGGAGGGAGAGTGAGGAAGCATTCAGGAGATAAGGGAAGAAAGACAGAAGTTTCCATCAAAATGTTGGCTATAGTTGAGAGCCAGTTTATTAAAAGTCCAGGAGGTATTTTTCCCATTAGTCATTATAATGTACTTGCTTCTTACAGACAGCAGAGGCACAACAAACATTAAACCAGTCTCCTCTTCACAGATTGATAACTGAAGTTATCAGTGGTGCTAACTAAAGTAATTCCTATCAACTAATTTCCAATGGATCAGTGAACTGCTGTGATCATCAACACTCGACCCAGAACAAAGCTGGTCCTGCTGAGAGGAAGGAACTTTGTCTTTTTGTGTGTTTCCTTATGTTTACTTGGCTGCTATCTAGAGTGAGGAGCAGCAGATTGTGTGACAGACACCTGGATCACTGAAACATGTGATCAGAAGACTGGCACTAATCCTCTGGGCTCTCTGGTGGCTCACACTGAGGTATTACAATGTATTGAAGTACACTACCAGGAATGAAAAGGAGATTTGTTATTGTGAGAGATAAGGAGACAACATAAACAGAACTTATTAATTCAGTTCACCATCGGAATGAAACAATGAATAAAATCAGCTGCCACAAATGGTAAAGAATGCCGATGCTTGTCACAGTTAAACCACCCCATTCCACCCCCTCCTTCCCACAAACACTCAACAATTTGATGCATACATACAAACACTGTCCTTCCCATGATGCATCCATGCTTGGAGAAACTTGGCCCCCTGGGGACAGCCAGATTAACACATGACAGAGCTTGTTAACCCTGGACAAAGAGAGATGCTAATCTTGTACAGTCAGCCTCAAATGTCCTCAAACAGTGCACAGACTCAGAGAGAGAAGAGAGAGAGATGCCCAAGAAACATGAGAAAGAATGAGGGAGGGGTACATGGCCATGACAGAGGCCACAGTATGTCCCAGAAACTAGACAATGCTGTGGGGAGGCAGGGCTAGAGGGTCTGTCAGCCCCAAAACAATAAGGGGTAGAGAGACAGAGACTGACTACAAACAAGGCCCCAACAGTGTAAACCCGACTGCATCCTGGCTAGGGCTCCACCGCCTGCAGGGATGAGCAGCAGGGCAGCGCAAAACGCAACTGTGTGGATATTGATCACATAGAGAAAGTGGGGAGGCAGGTTCCCAGCCCCCACAGATGGGTAAGACAGAAAGGAAAAGAGAAGGACAGAGGAAGTGCATTAGCAGGCAGGTGTTCCTCTGATGCTGTTAGTCTCTCCCCTGGGAGATATGAGGATGGTAGGGACAAGGTTTAGAAGAGTGCCATAAAGGGGAGGGGGTGAGGGGGGTGGACAGAGTATGCAAGAAACCGCAAGACAGGACTAGAAGCTGAGGACCCGACAGAGAGGCAACAGAGAAACTAGGGCTAATTTGTAACTTGAAGAGCTGCTGGATCATCTCCATAATGGGCTGTCTGCCCACAAACAAGCTCCTCTCTGGGGGCAAATGAGATCAGGCCAGCCCAGGACCAGCTGGTGGCTTTGGATCAATGACACCAGATAGAGCGAGATACAGAAGATGGAGGCAAGAGGGCAACACCAGGGCATCTGGACAGGAAGGCACAAACACACCCCGTCAGGCCTCTGCGCTCTCTCGAGATTTCACACCAGATACAGACACACGCGAAGTACAAGTGGAACGACTGTCCATAAGAGGATTATGTCCTTCTGTTTGAAGTGGAACAAGGCATGTTACAGATGGAATTTGATCCCTTGCAGAAAGACTAACAGGTTGGGTGGTTCACCAGAGCAGCACCTACCAACTACAGCTTTCTAATCACAAATTGCATGCCTCACAACACCACATCCGCCAAAAGTCTGCCAGAAACTTCTCGTGTCCACTAAAGCATGCATTGATGGTCCCATCTTTATTAGAGCAGATCAAACTAAATCTTTTTGAAATTGTGATACGGCCATATGCAATATATAGATCATTCATCGATTAATTTTTTGATAAATGTGTCACAACATACCAATATAAATAAATGATTCTGTTCAAAGATACTCCAGCCCACACATTACATGTTGACTAATAGTGGATTTTTAAAAGCCAACTGAACAAGAAATAGCCAAAACCAGATTAATCATCCAATCTGATATATCTGTGAAAACAATTCAGCATTGTTAAAAAAAAAAAAAAAGGACTTTTTTCTGATTTAGAAACTAACTGTTGAAGTGAACATCCAAGACAAGGTAACAAATAGCCAAATGAATAAAGAAAAAGTTGGATCACTGAACATCCAACTCCAATTACTGAATAATAAATCTCCCACTTCTATTTCTTTTAGTTATTATTTTACCTCAAAGTAAGTGGTTGTAGTTGAGATATTACACATCAGCATCTATCAGTTATATTTTGCCAACAAATAGCTTCTTAAACATTCTATGTGCACCAATTATTCAGTCTGTCTGCCCCATATCATATTCCCCACACATAAGCAAACCGTTTGATAAAAATCACATCTCCAACATTTTCCCATATTTTTCAGAAATGCAGAACTGATTGTGACTCGTACTGCCATCCAAGTTGGAGGAGATATTTTTCTACTTTTTTCTGAAACATTACAACAGGGAACCACTATGTTTTTGACTTTGAAAAAGAGAAACTGATATGACAAAGGAATAAACTCGCCTCAGCTGCCCATGGTAAAATAAGTCTATCATTCTTTCAGCCCCAGTGTGTGGCACAGATGCCCTTCAGTTCACATGCAGCTATGATGAGGTCAGGGAGGGTCCATCTGACATAATCATATCCAAATCTGCCTGAAGAGCAACAGTGTTAATGTAAAGAGGGGTGCACTGACACCAGCATCTTTGAGCCACAGGTAGTAGAACCAAACACAAAACATCATTTTTTTGTTTTTAGTGTTTAAGGGTACATTGCACCAAACAACCAGGCAAGTGTAAGGCTTTGTGCCATAAAATGTTCAGATTTGAAGCCTAGCAACAGTGCTCTAAACCATGTCCATTATCCATCCTCCCACCAGAGGAATTCAGAGTGTCCAAACACAGCAAATTACTGCAGCTGCTGGCAAATACAGCCTCAAAACCTTGCCACCAGTCGCCAACTGCATGCATGGACAACTGTGACAGACACTGTCAACCCAAGGCCGCTATCTGTCAGAGCACAGACAACAGTTTATCTCTTTACTGTGCTAATTTACCAAAGTGTTTCCTTAAGTTTCCTTATGAAACCTAATCATCCAGTAAACAGAGCAGGAGGTTTGGCCAAATATCCAGTTTCTGTTCATGGTTTTGATAATCCCAAAACAAGAAACTATTGTGCTGCTGTTGTTTCCATGGCTTAAAGGAAAGCAACAAATGATGGTGGTAGTTTTTCATGATGCCAAGAAAACCAAGGGTCACGGGTTCAGGCTGAAAAAAGCCTAATGACCAGAGGCACAGGCTCACCCTCGTCATTGACGAGATGTTCAGAGCTGGAGGGTTTTTTTTTTCTGACTCACACACCCAACCCCAACACCATTCCCGAGGCTAAGGGCAAGCTGACACACAAGTCTATTAATGCAACAATCATATCCCCTCTAAGGACTGTGGGCATGGGTTGAGAGGCCAGCTGGGAGCAAAATAGGCCATTAAAATTTAAATTACCCCAAAATACAAGCCTCTCAAAGACATTTCATGTGAGGATATCCTGTGGCAATTTCTGCCAGCATACCTCAATATGCATCTCTGAGTTATTAGAGCAGCTCTCATCCTTGTGTTAAGAATTCGCAGTGATGTCTGACTTATTTAATGGACCACTGACAACATTAAGTGGTGAAATAATGAGTGATAAAAATCAAAATGATGTCTTAACACCATCAAAATATCATGGCTTGATTCATATGAGACTCCGTGAACTATAACTGGGTTTTGACTCATGGTTAATAAGAATGAATAAATAAATAAAAGCACATCACTAACAAATTACAATGGACTGTAAGCATTTGTTTCTGTAAAATCACTAATTCAATACAGAAAAAGTTTGTCAGATTGACTTAAAATGAAAATAATTGCCACTATGACCAATATTAAATAATTTAAAGAAATTAATTCAGAATTGGAAGAGCAAGGTAATTTTTAGCACCATTAATAAACTGCTAACTGACTAGTTTTGTTTCCTTTTTTTTTTTTTTTTTTTAAACATACTGAAATGTTAAAAGTGAATGACATTAAAAACAGGTCCCCAGCTGGACCCAGATCTGGATCATTGTATGTCATGGTTGGCTTCTTGATCATGTAACCTTCCAAAATATATGTGACTGTTGGATATTATCACCCTTAAGACTTTGACACTTTTATAGAACCAATTCAACTGCTTAGATATTATCAATTATTGAAAAATGTCTTGTTGTTTGACAAATTTCAGTGAATATGCAATATATCTCATTGAGGTTAGTCCATGCAGCACACTATTCACAGATTTTTATTGAGTATATTTTGTTGATAGCCAACTCCAAGTCATGGTACGTGTTTATTTTTTTATGTTATGAAATTACATTGAGAGGAAAAATGTCTGAGTTATGAAATACAGCTGAAAGATAAAACTAAAGATTTGTGCCAAATGTGTAATATATCTATCTATATCTATCTATTTATCTATCTATATATCTATATCTATCTATCTATCTATCTATCTATCTATCTAGAAATGTATATG
>JAPQRP010000029.1:5380582-5392789 GCA_037367295.1 Apogon hyalosoma
ATGTGTGAACCAGTATCAAAGCCCAAACATCAACATCAGACCACACTTTTTTTTTTTTATTTTTAAGTCTAGGTATGAAAGTGCTATTGGCGGTGTCTTCTCATTTTTATTGCAACAGCTAGCTGCCCCATTATGCTCTCACACCCTTTAATTAACTAATTACCCTTTAAGTCAGCTACATATCCTTATACAATACAAAAACTCCAAATGTCTTCCAACAAAGAAAATTGGGCTCGATACCAATTTCCCAAAAACTATTTTTTCTTAACATTACAATAATCAGATTTATTTATTCCAATATTTCTTCTGACAAATCCTCTATGCAGAGTGCCTCTGGCAGTAATCCACATGCTGCAACTAATAATCTATCTAAAGCCATTTTAAATAAGTTAATAAAAACAGAGTGTGCTTTTGAATGGCAGCTAAATTTAATTTCTCGATTGCATTAGGCTCTCGTCTATCTGCAGGCTTGTCTGTCTGTCTATCCTCCATTTCCCTGCCTCATCCACCAACACTGTGAGTCAGCCATTCTTTTATCCATACACCAGGAGGGGGTTGGTTAAGGGGGTGGGGGGTGGACAAGTTGATGCCTTTGCCCACCTCTGACTTCAGAGTCCTGGAGTATCTCCAAGTTTTGCGTGGCAGAGCCTTAAAAGAACTCATATCAGTTGCCCTGGGATGCCATTTACTCAGGATGACATCAATACCTCATGGTTGATCGCCACACATTATTGAGCAAACCATGCTAAATGTGGTCACAAAGCTTCAGACAATTTATGTCATTGTCTGCTGCACCTCAGGGGAAAAGAATAGCGTTGTGGGCTGGGGGAAAAATGTTAAAATGCTTGCATATTTGCAGTTTATTAAATGCTCTTGGCCAGGCTTTGGGAACTGGCAGTGTTGTCTCCTCCCCATTGTTCTTAGAGGGGAGTGAAATCTATCTTGTTGCACTCACTCACCAGAAAGGACTGAGCGAATGAGCAGCTCTGGGTCCCTGCAGCCTTAACTCTCACACTACAATAGCTGATCACTTTTGGGGGGTGGCATTAATCACCTCTGATTACATGCCAGCGACTGTCTGTGCACAAGCCTTTCACAGATATTTCAGCTAAACAACCCTCCAAGGCCCAAGGAGATTTATTTTTTTTAACATGCCACTGTTCTTCTCCTTAACTGATATAAAAACTCTGAGGGCATCTGGCAAATTATTACGTCTAAATTGCCGGCATTCTCCCCCCTGAGGCCAATGAGGCATTTCTCAAACGCTCGCACCACTTGGCCCATCATAGAACAATGGGCATCGGCGATGGAGGATGGAGGAGGAGAAGAGATAAGAAAAAAAAAGTTTGGGAGTAAAAAGGCAACAAAATGGCCACAGAATGAGGAGCAAATCTCTTAAAAAGATCTGGAAGACAAATTTAAAAAACAGTTTATCTGTTTTAGGTTAGCTTTACATGTCACATGTGCACTCCAAGCTGCCTTCCAGGCTGCCACCGCCCCATCAAACCCATCTGCCCACGAACCAAACTGAACGACAAACAAACCGCAAAACTGAGCTGACACTAAAACGCCGCTTATTAGACATTTACTACAGCATATTTACCGCATATATTCATTCACACAAAGAGCCGCCGTTATTCCGATACAGATTAGTACCAAAATGAAGAATTACTTTTTAGAAATAACACGTTGAGAACAACTGAGTCTGTAATAGTAGATAGACATGACGTCAGTTTTTCAAGTATTATGTGTTGTATTAACGTAATTAGCTAAACACTCCTCACGAACTGACGTTAGCATGCTAGCTAAGGCTAAAACAATCTCGCCCTTACCAGTCAGTGAGCTAGCAAAATCCTCTCCAGCTACGCCCAGTGTTAGCCAGCACACTCTGACTGAATCCTCGAGTCAGAAAAAAAGAGAAAGTGAAGATGTGGATTCAAAGAAACCGGGGACGAAATCGCGGAAGAGCACAGTAAAACGAGTTGAACCGTGCGACCAGACAAGAAAAGTTCTGCGTCTTCCTAAGCGCCGTTTTTCACAAGTGATGCGCGTACCCTGAAAGGAAGAAAGGAGGAGAATGACGCTTCAGTTCACACACTCTGACACACAAACACACACACACACACACACACACACACGGTGGTAGACCGGTGAACGCATGGATGGACGGCGGAGAGGAGCACAGCGTTGCGCCGCCTTCACGGACTAAGAGAAACGTCGGAATGACGGAAGGCTAGTAGAAAAGTAAATGCGTGGTTAATGATACTAATGAACCTACATTAATGACATTAACCACATTACATTATTCACTACATGCAGAAAAGTAGAGGCATACAGCCAGTGTAGCACAGTCAGATGGGTTAAGAGAACAAGTGGCCATAAAAGTCTCAGGTCCACTGAAGCTCCTAGTAACTTTTAAGAAAAGACATTTATATTTGAATAATTTTGATTCCCCCCCACACACACACACACACAAAGAGCATAGATCAACAGTTCCCTGACCTTTTCAACTTGAAACCCCCAAAAGTACTTAATGTCTTTCCAAATGGACATCAATATGTAATGAATTGCCATGACTTTTTTTTTATATTTCACCACCTCTTCCATCATCAAAACAATGCTGAATTAAATTGTGATCAGTTTTGTCTTGTGTTTGCAGTTATGTTATGTTATGTTATGTTATGTTATGTTATGTTATGTTATGTTATGTTATGTTATGTTATGTGTCTTTTTCTTTGTCTTTTTCTTTACATCATCTACATAGGGAGTCACCAACCCTGGTCCTCGAGAGCTACAATCCTGCGTATTTTAGATGTTTCCCTCTTCCAGCACACCTGACAGTCGTTATCTGGCTCCTACAGAGCTTGATGATTGGTTTATCTTTTCAATCAGGTGTTCTGGAAGAGGGATACATCTAAAACATGCAGGATAGTAGATCTCAAGGACTAGGGTTGGTGACCCCTGAGCTATATAATCTGTGTCCTGTTGTTTATATGTTCTCTTTGTCCTGTCATGTCCTATATTGTCAATTTCATCTTGTTATATCTCATGTTTTAGGTCTTTTAGTTGTTGTTGGTTTTTTTTTTTTGTTTGTTTTTTTTTGTCTAATTTTTAAAAAAAAATCATTTCTTGTTAGGCTTTTTTTTTTTTTTTTAATCTTGTTACATTATTACAACTGTGGTCTCTTTACCTTTCACATGTCTTTACTGAGGTCAACCTTTGTAAAAGAGATGAACACTTCTACTTTAATCAGAAAATGTTTCATATAGCTATCATATATCTTAGTTATGATATATATATATTTCACTCCAGCAGTATGTGAACCAGGTACAACAGCTATTTGACTCATCTTTGGTCCCAAATGCAGCTGAAGAATACTTGCATTATATATTTAAACACTACTTAACACATTAAGCAGTGTAATATTCCAGGAATCAAGAGATAGAACAATCAAAGCAATTATAATGACATCATCATAATATTCACCAATGCAATTACGTGAACCACAAAACAATGAAACATTCTGTGTGTTGACAATGGGAAGAAAATAACACAAGCAACAAGACAAAAATTGTAGTGATGAATATTAATGTTCTTATATTGCTAAATATAGATAAATAAAGTACTGTTGTGTTTTTTTGTTTGTTTTTGTTTTGTTCCCAGACATAATAGGTAAATTTCAAAAGTACATCACAAATTTTAATGGACATTAAAGTATCTTTCAATGAGCCATATGATCATCCTATGGATAAGTGGAATAAAAAAAAACTGTACATAAGTGGAGAGGAAAATATTCATCCACATTAGTTGGTTTGTGACTATTTTAATCATAAATATTTGTGGGTCCTTTGAGAAAATGATCTGCATACAGGTGTAGCCCTTAAGACCAAGTGAAAACACTATTATTTAAGCCTTTGGAGTTTGGAGATGCTCTGTTGTGGGTCAACTAAAATAGGCTATAAATCATAAAATCTCAATAGGTCATTGACTAAAGACAAAAATCAGTCTGGTCACATGGGCTAAACCTCTGCCTCTGCCCTTTCAGTCTGCTGCATGGTAGAAATGTGAAGGATGGTGGGGGTTTAGATACAGTATAAGATCTAATCGCAGAATTGAAACATAATACTAATTATTGTGTTTCATTAGATTGAGCTGTTTATTTTGGCCCTTTACAGAGTCTGCAATGTTTCTACAGTAGCTCTGAACTGACTTCCTTTCTGTTTTATAGCTATATATTGCATATAGGTGCATTACCATAAGTAATACAGACATGTTAATTGCTTAACTAAAAATATGCCTAAAATGGACAAAACAGACATGGTTCTGACAAAAGACATTTTAGTGGCCACCATAGTATATTGTGGGTATTGTTTTCATGCTGTAAATTCACAACTAGACCTCAATAAATATCACATACTGAACCTTTAAGGAACAGAGATAAATTGGAGCAGATGTTGTTTGGCTACATGTGTCTGGTGCTGTAATCCTTTGCAAATCCATTAGTCAGAGAAGACATTTAATACATAGAAAATTTGGAGGATTGACAAATTGTAGCAGGATAAACAAGACTGATCCTGTATGGAACAACTACATCTGAAAACTGTCGAGGTACATTTTTTAAAAAATCCTTTTCTACACAATCACATATTTTATTTTCAATTTCCAACTTCAGGAATGAGTAGTTACTATGGGTCCTTGAATGCAGCATTCACCAGGACAGCGCGCCATGCTGGAATTGAAAGGGGGTGAATAGCGAATAGCAGGGTAACTGTGGTCTCTCTAAGCGTAAACCAATCACCGCCCAGGCTTGGGGATTATTCAAATTACAGATGATGTCACCTCTTGCAAGTCACCCTACTCTCTCTGGCTCTCTTGCCAGAGTTCCTCCTCTGCTTGTCTGTCTGTTGCCCTCCCTCCCTCCCCCAAGGCCCTTACCCCCCTTTTCACTCCTCTTCAAACCCCCTTTTCTCTTCCTTTCTCCATGCCTGATTGCACACACACACATAGACACACACAGCCACCCCGCATGCATCAAGTTGCCTGTATTGTTCATCGTTGCTGTTGCATCAATAAGAATTTCTAGTCTAACATATCATGGACCTGTTGATTATGGAAATGTAATTAAGATGGCTACTGATGGAATTGTGTCAGTTTTTTGAATGTCTTACAAATTACTCCAAATGGTGGATGTGATCATGCATAAATGTATGGGCAGTGTATAGGATTATTTGTCTTTTAAGCCACATTTCAAGCAAAACAGCAAGGAAATATGCTCAGATGTGGTTGCAGCTTGAGGTGTGCACCTGCTTGGGAGTTTAATCTGAGACAGTGTGAGGGAAAAGAGCATAAATAGCTGTAAAAAAAAAAAAAAAAAAAAAACAAGACAGAAGAAAACATGACACCAAGGAGTCTGTACAGACACCCTTTCAGTTAGGATGTGTGTTTTCTCTTGGTTCCAATCAGACATAGAAGGTGCATTGTTTCGTGGCTTATGAGCTTTTGTCTGTGTGCGCCGTGCTCCTCACCAGAACGGGGCCTTTCATCAGAGACAGTCTGGGTGGGCATGCTGCCTGTCTGCCCGTCTGTCTGTCTGTCTGTCTGCTTGTGCTGCTGCTGCTGCTCAGCTCCCAGCAGCCGCCTGCCTGGCCCTGTCTCCTCCATGAGCCAGGCTTTTGTGTTGCTACTCTTGTTCTGGAGGGGCTTCTTTTGAGGGGCGCTCTTGTCTTTCCAAGTGCTGGAGACCGTGAGGGAGATTTGGCCCCCACGTTGCTTGTTTGGGCTCAGTCAGGGCAGAAATGTACAGTGCAATCGTGGCAATCGGCTTGCAAAGGCGTCTCCCTTTATCTCTCCCTGTCAGATTTCCAGGGGAAGTTTTGTTTGTGTTGTGGCGTAGACTGGCCTCAGACTACTTTACCCACCACTTTACATCAATTAGTAAGCTTATTACCCAGCTTATTGTGCTCTTCAGTGCTGCTTTATTGCTGTTTAATTTAAGGCAAAGTCATTATCTGCATGGTTAATAAAGTTGTTTGTCCACTTGAGACTTTCCAATCTGACTGCACAGAGGCATCCATGTTATGTGGGGTAAATGCAGGTGGAAGACATGAAATGAGAGCAGGAAGAGGGTGGGGACTAAGGGGGTTCGATGCCTCTTGGCTGATGCTGATGGACGTATTGGCATGGTCAAGCAGCCGCAACAAAGAGAGGAAGGTGTTTTTGTTCACACAGGCATTGCTGTGCAGTAGCAGAGACAGGAAGAGGCAGGGCTGTGTACCCCCGGCCGCACAGTTCCCGTGTTATTTATCTCATTGTCCGCCACCCACCCCCCACCCCACCGTCCCTCCACTCTTCAGCCCAACAGTCCAGCTGGGGCACAGAAAAGTTCTGGCACTCTGTCAAGCTCCAAACAAACCTTGGCCTTTAGTCTGGGTGTCTGCTACCTTTGACAAACTCTTACACAACATATGAAAGCTATTTATGCAGCAGTAGATGCAGGCGTGTTTTCACTGTTGATTCCTAGGATACAAAATGAACTAACCTTTTTTCATAAGATTTATTAAACCAAGGCAAAAAAAAAAATGTGACCATATAATACAAAAGAAGTGATAATTTTGTGTGGAAGCGTGCTTTTGAGGTAAATTTTAAAAGTGAAACAAATTCTTGTAACTCCCTCGTCTCCTTGCAAAGAGAGATGAGCAAGCATTTCCATAGAAATGCTGATGCCAAAAAATATCATTCAGTGAAGCTTTAATATCTTGATTTTGACTGTTCTTCATCAGTCTTATTTTTTCCTGGTTCTAAATTAGATGGAGGTACCATCCTGATATGAACCACACCCTCAGCCAGCTCTAGCTTTTTATAGCTCTAATGGTTATATAACTGAAGAAAATGACAATTATTGTAGAAATGCGGTATGATAACGAGTTTTATTGTTATTTTATCAAGTAAAAGCTGCATCAAGTGAGCTAAAATCAAAGAATATATGTTACAATGACACTAGATTTACTAATTATCCAAGTATCTCCACTAGGTGGACAATCAGTATTTGTGGGAGGTTTTGAAAGGAAAAAAATAATGGGTCAGCCTCAGCCTTTAACACCCAACAAACAAGTTTGAAAGCCTCTTTGCTTTAGTCATGTTTCTATTGATTAAAAAAAACAAACAAAAAAAAAACATCAGCACTGACACTTAAGTAAATACAATGTTTTTAAGAAAATGTTTTCCATGAAGAACCACATCAGAGTTTTGTCAAGAGCAGGAGTTGGTACAAAATGCTGGGTTTCAATCAGCTTTATATGTAAAGTGTCATAAGATAACTTTTGTTATGATTGGCGCTCTACAAATTAAATTTGATTGATAGAAAATTTCCTGAAAGGAAAATCCTGTCATTTTTGTCAACCTGCTTGACATAGTAAGAAGACTCTCACACAGGAAGCACTGGAAATCAAAATTCCCAAAATCAGAAATTCTGAATTCTTGTGTTTTTATGATGCTTCAGATTAGTTAGTTAAAGCCTTATGGGATCTATTTTTTATTTATGTAACCTTTATTTAACCAGAAAAGATACTCTTGTAAAAATTCTTTTACAAGACTGTCCTGGCTATGATACAGGAGGTTACAGACAGGATAGCAACCAAACATAAATGTACACAAAGTTCATACAAAGTATAAGGCGTGTGTAAAATTAGATGTGCAAAGACTGTTGTTTGAGTATTAAATTAATTAGGCACAATAACTATAAACTGATATTTGTGCTTAACTGTCTTCCAGAAGCTACTTTCCCTGCCACAGAACCCATCATTTGAAATGTGTAACCAATTTAGAAAGGGGACTCCAGATAGACTATCCCAGAATGTAAAACATGTGAATTATGGGGCTCGTGTATGCATGTAGGTTTAATTTCATATTAAAGTAATGAAATTACAAGTACATATACTTGACATGAGCTCCTCTCTGCTTCTCTTCTCCTCTATTCATGCCCCAGCAAATACATGTTATGGACTTAACTTCTTCCCCAGAGTCTTTGTGCTTTATGTCCTCACAGGTTTTCCCTGGATTATCTCTGGACCTGCTGCTGTGGTCCTGCTTTTCTCCTGCCTCCATCGTCACCATTCATTTATCCATATAGTTGTGATAGTGTTTATTATATAGTTACATGGATGATAGAGGTTTCTATTATTGGTACTAAGAGCTGCAGTAGTAGTATATCAATTGTTAGTATTTGTATTTGTAGTAGTGATATGGATATTTGTTCTAGTTATTGGTAATTATACTAGCAACAGCAATTCTTGTTTTTAACAGTTCAGTCTGCTGTGTATCCATATTTTGCCTCTAATCAATACACCAAAACATAAAATACCTTTCTTTTTTGCCCAGGCGTGTACAGTCAGATGCTTGGATTGTACAGAGGTCTGTTAGTGAGCCAAACCACACCAGAAAGAAAGCAGCTGGCACTAAGAGACAAGGCAGGGAGACAAGACACACCCATTACATCAGACACCAGTCGCCATCTTTTGTAGAGGTATTAAACCCATCATATTAGTAAGAAATTACCATGCATAACTCTTAACACTAATAAAGATGAATATCATTATTTTACAAATGGGGCGTGGATGTATGGATGAGTGCATGCAGATACAGGTTAATGCACTGCATACCAGTGCAGCTGCACAGCACAGACTCCCTGAAGAGTGCAACGTGCCAGCAAAGCATATCATTAACATGCTGGATGCTGCTGCACTCACTAACAGGGAACATGTGAAAGAGGAGGACACACAGGCAACACATAAGAGGCTGACTGAACCTCATTTATAGGCCATCATCATATAATATGCATGTTCAGCCAGACACAGTATGCATATATCTAACACGGATGATGATACTTGCTGCACTTGGTATCACCGGTTGCTGATTTTAACAGTAAATATTCCACACGTGTTGTTGCCATGTGAGTGCTGTTAACTAGATGGGAAATCGCAAGGCCCTGCTTCACATTATGCTTTCTCTATGGGACTGTTTAATCAGCTTTACCCAGAAACCTGACGATATCCAGAGCCTGTTCCTGTCAGTCTGACTGCTTCATCTCAGCCTTGGTAGCATCCTCGAGTTAATAATGCATGTGTGTACTAAGGGTATTGGACATCATACAGCTCTGCAGCCCTAAGAGAACTGAGGAGTGCTCATATCTGCCTTTATCTTTTACTCTCTCCTGTATGCTCTGTCATTCTCATCCATTTGCATCTTTAGCTGTGTAAGTAGTGCATCCACTTACATAGCACTGAGAGGTAGTTGAGATGGTGATAATGCTAGACTTGAAGGTCAATACCCTCAGAGATTCTCAATCAGCATTGTATTTTATGAAAGGCACTCCCTTTTCTTAATGTTTCACCTCTCCTCTCCTCTTCTGTCCTCCTCAAAGTGGATGCATTTCAGCCGCCCATTGTGTCTGTATTGCTATTGAATCGGTATTGATTTCCTATGAATGCTAGTCTGGTGATGCAGACAGAGCCTGAGTTCTCCCTCTAGTGGTGTCAGAATTTCACAGCACACTGGGGTCAGCAGGTTTGTCTAATGCAACTGCTGGCTTTTCAGTCAAGATACTTCCTGAATAGGTAATACAAGGTGTCCCAAAAAATTTAACATTATTTCCCCTGACCATATAGACATTCCAATGTCAATTTTTTGGGACATCCTGTATTTAGCCCAGGTAATCATTTTATATATATATTTTTTGCCACATTAGCTGCATCAGGTGATGTTGAATTGATCGTAGCACACTTTAATGTCCTAATTTTCTTGAAACTATAATAAAATGTATACTTAACCTGGTCAAGAATGAGTATTAGGCTCACACTGACGATAGAAAAAAAAAAGATTACTTGAGAACAAAGTCATTATTTTGTGGGTGGTGGGGGAATGGATCACAATAGTACAGGAATAACAACATCACACAGTATTAAATCATGCTTCAAAACACTACTGCTGGTATCAAATCAAATCCTTGATGAAAAACCACTGCTGGACATGGACCGCTGTGTTTGGTTTGTCTGGTAATTTTGACAACTCTATTAATACTAGATATTTGCTCATTTAAGATAAGAAGTGTGTTAATTACAACTTTATTTTTTAGTATTACAGTGATTATCTTCTCCCAACATGAGAATTTGTTTTGCCCTCAGTGTGGCCCTTATGCAGGAAATAAAACCTGTTATACTATAACCAACCTTTAGACCTAACTGGTATTTTAAAAACGCTTGTACAGACAACGTAAGACCTTTGAACATAATGTAAAAGTTATAATGTAAAACCTTTGTACATTATTGGGAATTTACTGCTGGGTCTTAAATTCTTTATTTTTCAGAACCACACAACTGCTAATTTCACACTTTTGATGGTAATAATATGTTACATATAGTGATAATATAAAAAGTGTATCAATTTTGTCCAAATTTGTACAATTTACATTAATTTTACAGTCCATCCGTCCGTCCGGCCGGCCGTCCGTCCATCCATCCATCCAAAAAATGTTGGTAAAGTTATTACATTGTTGGGTTGTAGTCCATTTTCAATCAAGTTCCAATAAGTGCAAATATTACTGCACTATTGGGAAATTATTATATTGACCCTAAACCTATTTTGTGGTAACTTTCAAAGGAATTTTTCTCTGCATTTAACTTTACTATGTGTTTTTTCATCATTTACTATAACATTATCCTGTTCATTTTACATTTTTAATTGGAAATCAGTTATTTTCATATATTTAATTTATTGACATGTAGACTTTCATAAAAGCTCAGAGTAAATTCAATGATTATTATATTTAAAAAGAAAATTGAAGTAAAAGTGACATTTTCAGCAAAATGTATCATTAACTAAACATGTCAATAAGTATCTACAACCACATTTGTCAAACTACATAGGTTTTACTGATGAATCAATGACTGTGGTTCCATATTCCCTATGGAGCATCTGAACATCCAAATTAGACAAATCTGATGCTGCTGAAATACTGCGAAACTACATTTACATAGTTATTTACAGATATTGATGGGATTAGTGGTTCATAAGTTATTAAACATTTTAGATCAGTGGATGCTTTTGGTCACTGAATGATTTTTATGTTTTTGAGCATTAAACCAAAATTTAGAAAAGCATGTGGCACTTCTTAAAATAAGCTTCTGTAAGATTTCTTTATCACAGGCACATGAGCTCTTGCATAGTATTACTATTTATTACTATTACTGAAAAGACTGTTTCTGTGCTGAGGACAGAAAATGTGAACGATTAACACCACCATTTTATTGCCTGTCTAATTTATTTTTGTTTAGTTTTAAATGTTCAATCAGAAGGCATCACATCCACAAACTAGATTCAATACAAATGAAGGTTTCAAAAAAAACCAAACATAGTTCATAGTTTTCTTTTACAGAAGCTGAGAAAACTCCCTTTGACATGCCATTTCCTTTTTACACTGACAGAAGTAAAAAAAAAAATACACTACCTGGAAAAAATTGAATTCATCTACATTTAACTAAGCCAATAGTTCCGATTCTTCCATTGGATAATTACTGCAGTGTTTGATATGTTTAAACATGTTTGACCCTAATTGATGTAATGAGTGGTTTCTTATTTCTTAAAAAATATTAATTTGCTATGAAAACAAAGATTAGACAATACCAGGATTCACTAGTCTCAGACTGTGAAAGAGCATAAAACATTATATCCACACATGGATTGGACACCACAGAGTCCAGACCTGAGCCCCATTGAAAATCTTTAAGATTTTATGCAGTGATCCAACTCTCCCATCACTCTTGGCCAAAAATTAATGCAACCAATGCAATTAATGCCATGGAGAATGTGTCCTGTAATCAAATTTAAAGGTGGTCTAGCAAATTGTGTGAAACTTAGATTTTTTTGTCCAGGCAGTGTAATTAACAAAACACAAGTGAGCAGTTACCATTAAATTAAAACAGCATTAAGGACCTTCATGCTAACAGGCGGATTATGTACGCAGGGCTCTTCTCCATTGTGCTCTATGGCTCCCATGTGAGACATTAAAATCAAGTAAAGCTGTACTTCAGTCTTCAGTGCATGTAAATAAACACTCTAGTGCTGCAACTTACAGTTCTATTTATTATGTTTTTATCTGTCAACATTTTGTACACGTACCAATTCAAAGAAAATAGTTAGAATTTCATTTAGTCC
>JAPQRP010000029.1:5413809-5435142 GCA_037367295.1 Apogon hyalosoma
AGGCAACTTCTGAAGGCAACTGGTTGCACTCAGAGAAAAGGGGGCTGAATACTTTTGCACACTGCACTTTTCAGTTTATTTGTAAAACAATATTAAAATCATGCACTTTGTGCTGGTCTTTCACATAAAATTCCAATAAAATATATTTATGTTTGTGGTCATAGTGTGATAAAATATGGAAAAGCTCAAGGGGTATGACTACTTTTGCAAGCCACTGTATGTACACAGTAAGCGCACTGCCCCATACAGTGCAAAAGAAAAAGCACGCAACAGTAAAAATATGTACAAAATATACACAGAATAAAATCTACAAAATGTGCAAAAACATGCATATGTATAAAAATGATACAGTGTGAAAAAAGTATTGCTGTTGGCCTGTTGTCAAAAGAAAAACAGCTAGTTGCGTCCAAACTAAAGTCTGTTAATTGATTAGGGCTACTGCCCTGTTGTAAAACCTGTCCGTCCGTCCGTCCGTCCTTGATTGCATATTGATTTTCTCCCTTCAGTCACTATGAAGCCACACTTCTATGGCGTGACCTATTCCGTACTGATTTACCTTGATGAAAAGCAGCATGTTCAAGACCTTGGTCTCTCGCTTCCCATTCTTCTCCCTCAGCACCAGTACATCTAGTAAACTGGCTCCAACACTCTGACCCATATCCGCCAGACGTGTCTGCAGCTCAGACACGGAGTACACGCGGCTCTGACAGTACTGGACCATCTCAGAAAACAGCAGAGCAAAAGCGCTCAAGCTGACTTCAGTCTTAGGCCGGGTCAGGGGCCGCTCTAGGATGGTGGATTTCCCTCGAGTGAATCGCGTGTCCATTTTCTGTTTGAGAGGGAAGACAGTCAGCAGAACGGGTTAGTATCTACTGACACAGAGGTAATAGGCAGAGAAAACTAAATACATCAGAGCTCTCTTATTAAGCATTTCTGGAGGCTCAAAAACACACTATGAATCCGTGTCTTTAGGATTTTCAGGTTAAAGTTTATATCTTCACTGTTCAGCAAGTCAAAAAGTTCTACTTTGGCCAAATAATATGGAAAAACTGTAAAACCATGAGTCTGATCCCAGTAATGTAAGGCTGCAACTAACAATTATTTTTGGTGTTGATTAGTCTGTTGATTATATTTTTGAATTAGCCTACTAAATCAATTGAGTAATTGTTCTGTCTATAAAATGTACAAAAACTGTGAAAATGTGTTCCAGAAAGCCCAACAAAGATATGCACTTAATCACAGAAGATGAAAGGGACTACAAAATATTTACATTAGGAAGTTAAAATCTAAAATGAATTCCTTTTTTTCCTCGAGATAGCTGTCAATTTAGTAACTGAGAACTAAACAATTAATCGTTGCAGCTCTACTGCAATTATAATAGGTTATCTGTTGTTTTCTCCACATCAATATTTAGTGGAGACTGAAAAATCCTCCCATAATAAATTATAATCCGGATATCGTTATGTTTATAGATGGTAAGTAACATTTACATACACGTCATGCGTTCAACCACCTCTAAGAGAATGTAGATCAACATAGAAGATACAATAAAACGTAAATGTCATGCATAAAATATATATGATTAAGAAACAATCCACCGATCTGCAAACAGTTTTAGCATAAAATGTTTTCACGTGACAAGGGTGGTGATCTCACCAAAACGGTTACGGTATTTGTTGCAAGTATTGAAATTGTTTGTTTAGTCTGGAGAAAAGTAGCAGATTACTATATGTTTTTTTATTGTTTTGTTTTTTTATCAGCACATATAATTTGTAAAAGCGTCGGCTATTTAAATGCTTCAGTCTAGTTAGAGCGTTGTAAACTTGCTGTAGCTGAGCTGATCACCGCTAGCATGTTAAATATGTAGCGAAAACTGCAGCTACTGTTTAATATAAACACAGCAGCATGAGAACCTCTGTACTGGTTTAACAAACATATTACAAATGCACAAATAAGATACAATAATTGTTCATATATTAGGCGGAAAGCGCATTTTCAAACACACCAACCTTGCTGTGCCAGCTAGCTGTCGTGTGGTTGCTTCCGCCTCTTCTTCCTCTTGGTTTTAATTTGATACAACGGTATGACAGCGCCCCCTGCGTTTAACGACAACTACCAGTGCATTTAGGGCGAAAAGATCCTAACAAACCAAATATGAAACATAAACATATGAAGGGGTTAAAAAGTGCAATAATTAGGCTACATGCAAAATCTGATCTAAATAAAATTAATAATAATAAAAATCCACAAAAACAAATATCTGCAAATATAAGAAAAACAATGTTTTTGAAGATTGTGCTGCTTGTGCTGCCCAGGAACGGACATGAAGAACAAAAAAAAAAAAAGATTGCGTTATAATGCAATAGTTCAAAAGAATTGCGTTATAATGCATTACTTTTGTGTTATAACGCAATAGGTCTTTTTCTTCATGTCCCTTCTTAGGCTCTGTAGTTCCCAAAATATTAATAACATAAATAAAAGAGAACACAATAACAACACACTAAACTTTAAATCTTTAAAAAAAAAACAAAAAAAAAAACAAAACAACAACAATCCTTTTGAACACAGTAATGGCCCCTAACATTACTGTGGAGTTTTAGTTTCAACCAGTGATTTTAAAGATAATCAGTTTAGAACATTTAGACACATCTTACACTGGTGAAGCCAATGAGTACAAATACTGCTCATTTCATTTCAGGAAAGTAACCAATAAAATTTGTGACACATTTGATTGGAAAGCTGATTTTATTCAGCTTTAATTTATGTATTACCTTCTAAATCAAAATGTGGGATAATACGTGGATACAAATGATCAAAACACTCTGCAGACCCTAATAAAGTAGGACACCTGGTCACCTAAAATATATTACACACAATGCTGGTGAATATAGAAAAAACATTCCATGTCTTATACCACTATTTTGTTAATCTTTATGTTCGTGTATTTTATCAGTTAATGTGACTTCACATTATATAACCATAAATACATACAAAAATTACAGTTCAGTTTACATCGCCACAGATGAAACATCAAAAATAACTTTGTGTTTGACCTCTTACAGTTCGTAGATGATGCATATGTTACATAGCCTGTATAGTAATGTGTTAACCTTTAGAATCTGTACTTTCACACAGTGTCACGTTTTCTTCCTTCTTCCTCTTCCAGCTTACGGAAGTTTTATTTTTGACCTTTGTTATGTAAATCCCTGACCTTCTGCAGTGTATTTCCCAGCTCACTGATATCATAAATCTATTTCCTGCTCTTATTTTCATATGTTCACTGTAAGCACTGAGCAGTAACTGCTGGTCTGAACAGTTTGTACACTTTCTCTCTGCTGCACAAAAATGACTGTGTACACATATAAATCATGGCCTGATCTGTGATTAAAAATGATAAAATCAGTAAACAGACACAACTCTGTCAATACAGCATACGTGATTCATGGCTGTGGGACTTCCTCAGTTCTGCAGACTGGCATGGTATTTATGAACATTTACAAGAACACATTGCCTCATAGAGGACTGCCACTGATTTGTACAATAATATACACTAATCCCAAAATGTTTGCTTCCATTAGTGCAATTCACATTAATGACACAAACAGGATGAACAAGATTTATTACAGAACTTGTGAATTTCTCTAAAATTGCCCAGTCAGTCACATTGCCTCTGTGTGTGCGGTATACATGAACCATAATTACAGGTGTGAGTTTCCCATGTTGGTGGCTTTGGTCGGACGCAGAGGCCGATTAAACATAGGCGTATCTGTGTGTGTGTTCAGCTGTTACACAACAACCCACTTAGTTTGCACATGAATTCCTATAAATGAAAGCGTCAACACATTTTGAAAGACATTTTGAAGCTCGGAGCTGAAAGACAGGGGGGTTATTCACGGCTGCAGGATGTCATGGCATTGGAGACAGACCCTGGCCCTATTGGTGGTCTTAGGCAGTGTGTGCACAGAAGGTAATTCTATTTATGTTTATGTCTGCACAAGTTTTTAAAAGGCATGGGTAAAATGTGGATTTGGATCAAGGTGATTGAGAGTAAAACAGACCTGAAATGATTATTGTATGTTTGTAGTCTGGGCAAACTGCAAATTAGATTTTTATGTAAATATTAATCTACTTTTGAGATCCACCTCTGTTCTTAAGGTCGTGAGCAACAATTAAGACACTGGTTAGTAGCCAGGAAAGGCCTGATAAAGTACCATATTTTATATCATGTGTTTTTGTGTAGAAGTAAAAACTTAAGTAGGAGTTCTACTTTCATAACCTTACTCATGTAAGGGAGTATTATTTGGAAAATTTACTTAATGCATGAAAAGTTACAGAAGTTTTATGTTGTAAAATGGTTTATGTCACTGTTTCATTATTATATATCATCACTTTCCTAAAATAATTGCCTAAGTGTTGATGACTTTTTTTTTTTCCTAAATCATCAAATACGCAATTTCTGGCGAAGTTTTTTTTTTTGTTTCCTGACAATTCTGGAAAAAAAAAAGACTTTAGCAGTTGTTTTAGGAAAGTGACAATATGATGTTTTTGATTAATTTTACTGCTGTAGAAGTTTATAGTTGAGTTAATTTACCATACCCATATATTTGTTGAATCACTGTCCTGTGAGAACCACAAAAAAGTCTCTAAAAAAGTCTTGTACTTTTCATGAGCTCAGAAAAACAGTAAGTATTTTCTGTGAATCCAAAGAAATTACTGTATTTGTTTTGGGAAGAGGGAGAATTTTCTCAACCCGTAAAGGAACACAAACCTTCACAATCAACACATCTGGACATACATGGTTTTTACTGGACATGAAGGAGAGGAGCACTAAAACTGTCAGACAAATGTAGTAGAGGATAAAGTGGATATTTGCCTCTGAGATGTTCTGGAGTAGAGGTTGCTCATGTTTGAACTAGTAGAGGATTTAACTAATATTGAGGGCTGAGGCTGCAGTGATTAGCTTTCATCAGAATAACAAAGACGTTTGTTGTTCATGGTGTTTTCTGTCGTCACCTCTAGCTTCATTTTCTCTGCACATGGATGACTTCATTAAGATGGTGAAACAGGTGGAAGACAGAAACCCTGGTGTGAAGCCAGTAAAGGTGTTGAAGATGATCCGCAGGGCGACTGGCCTTAATGATCCGTTCATTCAACACTACCTGGGTGATGCGAATTTTGCAGGTCTCCCACTGGATGCAGGCCTCTCACATTACTTTACCAAGGCTGTGCACCACAGGGTGACTGTAGACGGCAGAGAGGAGGGCGTGGTCCTGACCTCAGACGGCACCACTGTGGCACTGGGACCTCTCCTTCTTGGCATTGAGGCTCGTTTCCTCCCTAAGACAAAGGACCGAGGTCAGGCCCAGTACCAGCTCGCTCTGGCCAGAGATCTGAGCCTTTTCTTTGGGCAAAGTTCTACTCAGAGCCGGCATCTGGGACCTGATGGCTGCTGGGACAGCGTGATTGCTCCTCAAGTCTTCACCCTCTCAGATGGCACCTCTTTACTCACAACCGCTCAAGTCAACGGAGGCATGGACGGCTTGATTCTAGGGAAGAATCTGTCTACCAAACCTGGGCGCTCTCTGAGGCTGAGCAGGGTACTGACAGAGTACTACTGCCACTGCCTGGAAAACAAAGGGCTGGACACTGCCCCACGCATCATCAGCCAGCGTCGCAGGGACAACTTCAAAGAGATGTTTTCCTTTCAGCTGCTGGCCAGAGAGGTAGTAAACTCAGTGGAGCTGCAGAGACAACTGAAGAGGCTCAATAAGATGAATGTGAAGAAAAAGAAGCAGCTGTCAACTGTGGTGAAGAGGGGAATGAAAGAGTTTGTACATCAGTACATAGGTAAGCATGAAAGCAGAGCACAAAGGAGGCTAGAGTGAATATCCACCATTTGTATGTTAAAAATCCCCTTAAAGAAAAAGTCCAAAACAGACATAAATACCAGCAACAAGCAGCCATCATAGACTAGGGCAGAGAGGAGCAATCTGCAACCTCACCACTAACTATCAATAAATATTACACATTGACACTTTAATATGATTAGCAGGGTTTCTGAAATATTTTTAGGGTTATCATGAATGAAATTTAAGACCAATTTCACATCCAAGGGCTTGGTTTTGTTTGTTTGTTTAATAAGATTTAACTTTTGAGATGAGATGAGGCTTTAGGATGGACAGAATCTGAGAATGAAGGTTTGAAACAGTTCATGTCTTCATTGCTTTTTTATGAGTAAAGTTTTAGATGCATGGATGTATATGTTTTATTTTGTTTTGTTTTTTCTTTTCATATTGTTTTAGGTCTTGTTTTGTTGTTTTCATTTTGTAGTTTTTATCATGTCATATATTTTCTGTTTTTTGTTTTATCTTTTATTGCATCATTTCAAAATATCTTCCACATTTTTTAATGTTGTTATATGATATGTCTTTTCAATGCTCAGTCTTATTTCAGTGTTTTCATCGTGTTACAACTTGTTGCATCTTTTGCACTGTTTTCTTGTTGCATCTTAAATGTCTTTTTTGTCCTAATACATCTTTTACAAATTATTGAAACCACAATCCATCTCGCTTCTTCAACTTTCCCTCGGGACACAAAAATCATCCTTTAAATTGGAGAGAAAATATTATTTAGTAGTTATTGTGATAGGTACAGATATTGACTGAAAATCACAATATCACTGTTGTCCATAATGCCCAGCTGTACCTTTAACCCCTAAACCTCAAATGGTTGGATTTTAGACTTCTTAAGGACCTTCACAAAACCCTGATTTGCTTTAAACCAGCTGAAACCAAACATTATTCATGTGTTTCAGAGTGTCCACCCATCATTCCACGATGCATGTGGGGTGCAGAGCCATACAGAGGAACTCCCACCAACCTGTCTCTGCCTCTGGGCTTTATGTACATCCACCATACTCATATGCCAGGCCAACCTTGTCTGACTTTCCAGCAGTGCTCTGCAGACATGCGCTCCATGCAGCGCTTCCACCAGGAAGACAGAGGCTGGGATGACATAGGATACAGGTATAAAAAAGAAAAAAGTCTATAAATCAAAATGCCCAATGTTACACATCCAAACCTTTCTTTCTGTGTGTAAAGCTTTGTTGCTGGCTCTGATGGCTACATCTATGAGGGCCGGGGCTGGCACTGGAGAGGAGCTCACACCCTCGGACACAACTCCATCGGCTATGGTGTTTCCTTCATCGGCGACTACTCCACCACCCTGCCCTCCCAGCATTCAATGGGGCTGGTGAGAGATCAGCTGGCATTTTGTGCCATCAGGGGAGGGCGAATGGTGGCCAACTTTATCCTGCAGGGGCACAGACAAGTGGTGAACACTTCCTGTCCTGGAGATGCTCTCTATAATGAGATCAGAGGCTGGGAGCACTTTGGGGTATGTGTATGAACAAGTTTTACATCAGCATAGAAGTAGAATAAGGGGAAAAGACAGACTGCTGCTCCAGAAACCCTTTATACTCTGCTCCCAGCTGCCTTGGCATGTCAGGAAAGATTAAAAGCACAAAGTCAAGGATGTACAGTAAGGCTCTGTGGCTTTGTTTTGTCAAGGTGTGGCATGTCAACTCTCCGTTTTGGACATGTCAAGACAGCTGAAACATGTATAATGGTTGCAAAAACACTATGATATGTTCGACAGTAGAGGAAGAAGTATTTGGGGGGAAACAGTATTTACAAAACATACATTTGTCCCCTTAGTAAAAGTATGAACAAAGCACAGGGTTTCAAGCATTTCAAGCAACCAGTTTCATAATAATTAAATATCATGTATTCATACCTTTTAGCTATTAAAAAAAAAAAATTAGTGGATTTTCTCATCCAGCCATTACTTGGTCAGTGAGTCAATCAGTCATTTTTTTTAATTGAAGGTTACTATGAGACAGTGAGAAATATAACATTACACTCACATAGCTAAGTCTTTTCATGTAGTTTGTTGTACTATTTTACCAGTAACTAATAAATGTAAGTAGGTGCTATTCCAATTCTTGATGTGACTTTTGTAAGCTTGAGTCTGATGCAGGGAAAATGTAACTTGATGCATAAAAAAATAAAAACTAAAAAGAAAAATCACCAGAATGCAGGAAATTGTCTTACCCCAGATCTGTCACTAACTATGTCCCCCGCTAATGTACAAGCAAAATTTAAATCTGCAGTAATGCATCATGTTCCATAAAATGATCATATGTTTGCAGGATCTCTGTTCTGTCCTGTATCCTACAACATGTTCTCGTGAGCTCAGAAAAACAAGCCTGTTTTCTGCCTTGTTAGCATTTTATAATGAAGGGGGGCTTTATTTAGCTCACAAAGGGGGTGGATTTTCTCACACTATGAAAAACACTTCATACTCAAGTTTATTACAAACATCAAAAATGAACGTGTTTGGAGATATGTGGTTTTCACTGCAGCAAAGGGAGGAAAAACTATAAAAAATAACTAAAGTTTCCAGACAAAAGTCCTGGGGTAAAAAGTATGATATTGATCTCTGAGATGTTGTAAAACACAAGTGTAATACTTGACCAACCGTCATAACTTTTCTTTTTCCCTTCCTTTCAGGAGGTTGAGAAATGAGAACCACCTGCCAGTCAAGATGCACACTCCTGGGTTAATTCAAGTCTAACACAATAAATATTTGTCTCCTCATGTTCTGGCTGATTTTCTTTGGAGCATTATGACCTGGATCATGATTGATTACTGTGGAAAAAATAGTGACCTTGATCACACAAATACACATTTCCACATGGGGACAGTAGAGGGCGCCAGATGACCGGAAAATGCACAGTAGTGAGGCGTTTATTGATTTCCACTAGTATTTAGGGAATTTTGTTACACAAATGAGCTGACAAACTGCAAACAACGGCTATTTACAGAGCCAGAATAAATCTAAGTTGTTGTTATCACTGTATTTAGTACACTGTTAGAGGTGTAAGGCGTAAAGATGTCACTAAATTGATAGTATGTGGGTACAAATGAGGATTAAGTTCAGTTTGTTTATTTATATATGATCAAGTGGGAATAAAATGGATTTAAGTTAATGGGAAATAAGTTAAATGTTGTTTTTTTTTATTATTTTGTTTTGTTTTTGCATCGGTGGGTTAATGATAGCTAATTGAAATACCCTGCAACAAAAACCCTTGTGTATAAATAAGCGTGACCTTGTCAACATTAAGTGAAACCCCAGCGGTCGTAAAAGTTTCACTTAATAAACTTGGGTCGGTGGGTTTTACTCGAAACTCTTCTCCTCGCCCTCCCCGTCGACGTTACGTACGCAGCCGTGGCGTGCCTGCAAGCCAAATAACATGGAGTCCTCTGTCTGGCATCTCCAAGGGATCCATGCAAAATCCTGAGCGCCGATCTACACAAAACACAGAGCCCGTAAGTTTGTCCGTGGGAGCAGCAGCCGAAGCTTCTTGCGAGCATCGCGTCGGGCGTGAAGCTTCAGCTCTTGTCTTCAACTATGACGGACGGTGCTTAAAACAACAAGCCTCTCAGTGCGATCCGCAAAGCAGGCCGATTTCAGTGAGTATTTGCGCGCACGCACACACACACACACACACACACACACACACACACACACACACACACACACAAACTGCAGTTTAAGGGCGTTTGAGCTTGAACAGGCACCGTGCACGGATGCGTTGTTATGACGGTCACCTGACGAAGGAGTGGATCGATAGGATCAGACACGTCCTCTGAAGCAACAAAGGCAGCACCGTGGGACACCTTGATGCACCCGGGCATTTTCCTGGTTTTTCACAGGGGCAGCAAGAGAGGACATGGGCCTGAATATAAAGGCCACTTATTTATATAACCATTTGGGCGCCCTATTTCATTCTTTAAGACCAGACATATTGTGAAAATAGGTCAGACAGACTGAAAACTGCAGCTGGAATATACTGAGGACAGACAAAACACGAGATTAACACAACACTGCAAATTTGACACTTTCATATCATTAAATCCATGCTTACAATCTGTCATGGGTTGTAAATATTGCTCATAAGTAGAAGTGGAGGTAATGATCAGAAAACTTTTAAGCCATTGGAAAAACTTTAATTTTATTATATGTGTTTATATGTGAGCCTAGAAGAGGAGGAGATTACACCATGTAGGTGGACTGGTCACCAGTGGGTCTCCATACTGCTCTCTGGGGGAATCATGGAGCCAGAAGGCCAACCCCTGACCCCAGAGACCAGCTATGGGCCCCAATCCTTCAACTCAGCACAAAACTCTGTCACCTCCGCCTTCCTCACCTGCACCCTACAGGTACCAAACCAAAGAACTGTTATTATCAGTATGTCTCTGTGTCTACAGAGAGATCTGTAAAAGCTCTGGTTGTTTTTGTCATCCTTGCCCCAGTCCTCATGTTCTCCAAAAGTGCGAGACGGCCAGATGTCTGCCAAATGCTCGTGGGGCCACCCAGGAGATGAGGGCCCAGAGCAGACGGAGGGCGATCGGCCCAGTTCAGACCTGGGGAGGAGTGCACAGAGGAGATTCAGGTCCTCAGCCTTTCCCTCCTCCCTGAGCTGGGACTCAGACTCTGAGAGAGAAACACTAGATGGTAACGTACGGCTTTATTGGAAACCTGTTGCACACTTTTCAGGAGTAAATAAACGAATGAATGAAGTAACAGTGAGACACTTATCCAAACTAATATATGACGTAGTCAGTGTATCTATCGCTGTTGTTCTCGTAATTTATTGAACGTTACTCAGTCTGCTTCTCCATGTATTCTGAGTATGCACTGTATTTTTGTAACTGTTGAGCTGTTGAAGTGATGTTCCTGTGGTTGTGTGTTTTGTCTGTTGTTGTGCGCCAGAGGAGGAGCTACAGCACTTTTCTAACCCTCATGGTCTGGCTGCTCAGAGCCCTGGATCTCCTTCTTCTGGACTCAGGTGAGAAGGAGGTACAAGTGGAAGAGCAAGCAAATTATGTGGTTGTGAAACAAGTTAGTTCAAAGAGAAAGGCAGACCAAGGAAAACTATGGAGAGACACTGCAAAAGCAACAAGGATATAGTCAAAATATGAGGGATAGAAGTCAGTGTTACCCCAAATACCCCTCATAGAACAAAAAGTAAATATTTATTGAGGTAACATGTTGAGTTGGCTATCATATTATTTTTGCAAGCTTCACTGTAAGCTTGAAATTCTGCTTTCAGGCTTAAGCTTTGATATTTTTTTTTATTAAGCCACATAAATTGCAAAATAAAATTGTTCGTGATTCCATATAAATGATGAGAAACAGAAGTAAAGCATTGCTGTTTCACTTTATAACAACTATTTTTGGGACTTTGTAATATTTAATTAAAGTTTGCATAGTAATTTTAAAAAAATGTTATTATTTTAGCACAAAAGTAGCCAAACATGTATATATGCATCCTATAAATACTGTTATGAACCCAGTTTGCAAAAAGATGCTAAAAAAATTTTGATTTCGGACAGGATGTGTAATGTTGATTTATGTCAGACAGAATTTCTTTTAAACTGTTCAAAATATGATGTAATGTTTGTCCAGACTTGATAGTGAAGAAGACGAAGAACCTGAAAAACTACAGCCATTGCAAAGTAAAAGTGATCCGTCTACCAGTGTGGAGGGGAATGACAACAACAGCAACAAGGAGAGCACAAACACAGAAGAGCCAAATACATCTCAGCTTGGCCCTAGCAAATGTGAGTACCACCCAGAAGAAACACCATGTGCCAGTACATGTGATATCTTTGTATCTTAAGGCTCTTTTCATTCATAATTTCTCTGTTTTCTCTTCTCAGTGGCAGACAGCAAAGTCTGGAATGTATCTGAGGGAGCTGAGCTGTTTCTGTCCAAACTAAAACCAAAGGAAGGCTGCCAAATGGAGGAGGCGGACAATAGAGAAGGAGAGAAAAGGCCCAAGCAAAAAGAATCCAAGGAGCCTGAGAGAGATGTGTACACCTTCCCTGGAGACTCAGACCCCGAGAGTCCTCCTCCTGCCCCCTGGGCTCATTGCACATTCATTCAGCGATGTAGAAAGAAGAGGGTCCTGCTCAGGCCCTTCTCTGGCCTCAGTCCCTTGAAGCGTACATCGTCTGTGACTGGGAAGCGAGTGAGAGAGAGTCCACAAAAACCCAGAAGCCCTGAACCAGCACAGCTTAGTCAAGGTGGAGGGGTTTATGACTTTGATGAAGTCACCTTTGAGGAGGGAGTGTTAGAAGAACCAATAAAGTTCAGAGGCAGAGGAAGAAAACAAGACCAAGAGGAAAGCGATGCTGAGCTGGGAAAAGAGATTTTCACATGTGTGGAATGTAGCATTTACTTCAAGAAGCAGGTCCACCTTCAGGAGCACATGATTGAACACTGTCAGAGTGGTCCGATGGGTGGCAAGAAGGACCGACTAGGCAAGGGAGGACGTTTTCGATGTATGGAGTGTGGATGTAACCTGCCAAATCGACTCGCACTGGCAGACCACCACAGACGGCACCAAGAGTCCCGTCTTAAAATCTTGGAAGAGATTGAGAAACTCAATGAAAATGAGAAGACAAAGGAGACTGATGAACGGGAAGGCAAAGTTGTGAAGAACGTAACCCTCGACCCAGCTGTTATGCAAGATGATGGCCCAGTCCTGATTCCAAGGAAAGTCTCAGAAACAGAATTAGTCACGTCTCCACCTCTGTCCCCAACCACAATTTCAACACCCAACACAGATTCTGCAATTGTTGACTCAGACGCTAGTCCTCTAAACTGCATCCGGACACCAGTTCAGGGCCGAGGTGTCTCTGGCTATCGCCGCCGCTTTGTCTGCACTAAGTGTAACTTTAGCACAAGAACCTCCCAGGCACTGGCTAATCACTCAAAGACCCACAACCGAAAAACAGCTGCTCACCAGGCTGACTGTCCATCTCCCGGTTCATCGTCCTGTTTGGTGTCCACTTCCCTGGCCTGTGCTCATTGTGCCTTCTTGACATCAAGTCAAACTGTACTGAGGGAACACCAGAAAGTCGCTCACCCGGGACTGGCCTCTGTCAGTGAGGCGCAGGCTGATGAGAACGACCAGTGTCAGCAGCCCAATGCGGGCGCTGGTATTTCAAAACCTGTCTTAGATCCTAATCTCTCTGGGTCTGGATCTCTGACCGATGCCTCTCAAGGCAAAAGCCAACATGGACTCACTGCCTCTGAGGACAGCACAATACCAGAAGGCGCAGAAGCTTGGCCCATGAGCCAAGTGGCATTCAAGCGTGTCGGGAACAGGAGATTCAGCAGGAGAGGGAAGATTTGGACTAAGGCTCGTGCCAGACTGGAATATGACAAGCTGCCTGGGAGTGAAGATGAAGATCAGAGCACAGAGATGGACACTGAGTCCCAGCAAAAGGCAAACTCACCTGTGGACCTGAAACAGCACACCAGAGCTCAGTCCAACACAGGTGAGATTAAATGGCAAAATAAAGACGTTTAGACCATAGCAGCTGCCAAACAGACAAAGAAATTACTTACTATCTCCTTTTCTTAACCATTTTTCCTTGATCTTGATGTAAAATGTCATGAGGTCAAGTAAGTATGTGAAGAGGAATACATAAAAACTTAGGATCCAAACACCATTAGGTTATGAAATTATGCAGTGGCACGTTATAGATGTAGGCCAAGAAAAGTGAATTTTAAATATTTCACCCCATGGCCTTTTACTGCATTGTGTCATGAAGGCAATAATATAATATGTATTATTATAATATATATGGACAACATGGTGAGAAGTAGTACTTCACTACCAAGAAATGGGGAAAAAGGGGATATTAAATATTAATTAAAGCAGCGTATGACTTTCATCACAAATTCTTTTTCAAATTTGTAAAACCCAAGTGATAGCCTAATTATCACTAATCTATTAGTGAGTCACTTCCCTCACAGTGAACAACTTCGAAGATGACTCCATCATAAACACAGTCCAGTTGTTTCCATAACAAACCGAAATGTCACTCTGGCCTTTTCAGAAATTTTGTCGCGAAGTGCACTGTGGGAAGCGAAAGTGGTTTCTCACAGATTCGACAAGAAAACGAGCCAGATCGCTACAACGTAAAATTATATAGTCCACCAGGGTTGTTTTAAAGAACGACTATAGTCGGTGGATGGAGGTAAAGGCGACATTTGGGTTCAGCACTCACGAAAATATAAAGAAAGTGCTGCTGCGTGGAATTCCCATTCCCACAATGCACTTCGCAACAAAATTTCCAAAAACGCCTAAAGTGACATTTCAGTTTGTTATGTAAACGAGTGGATTGTGTTTATGACGGAGTCATCTTCGAAATTGTTCACCGTAAGGGAAGTGATTCAGTTGTGTAAGCACGGAAAGACTAATGGATTAGTGATAATTAGGCTATCACTCAGGTTTTACAAATTTAAAAAAAAAAAATTTGTAATGAAAGTCATAGATTAAGTTAAGATTGAAGTAAAATTGATGGTATTCTTGAAGGCTGGCAACAAAACATTATTGAAAACATATTAAATTAATGCTAAATGAGTAGAGGTTACATTGCAACATTAACCTTTGACCATTTTAACATTAAGTCATAGTTTGCCAATGACTTTAACATTTTGGTTAAAATTCAAAATTTACTGACAAGTTATGGAGAGATTGAAAGTGCATGACAAACAATCATAAATTATGACAATTGTTGCTTTGTGAACTGTCGGAGTTTGCAACAAGGGGTTATGGGGCAGCATTATTTCCTTTCTATGTGTGAAAGATAGTCCAGTGCAGCCTGTGTTTCAAGTGATGTGCATGGAACCACTGAATTGGATAATTTTAGTGCCTCTTATCAGCTATATCATAATACTGGAAGGTCTCAAAGCGTCTGTGTGTGCGTGTGTGTGGGCATGATTCTGACAAATTTAAATATTTATTCTTGGCCAATTTGGTACCTACAGTTGAGGAATAATCCCATCTCCACATTAAATATCTCGGCAAGTTAATAGGACCAATATTTTCAGAGATATCAGTCATTTTGGAATACAATAGTCTTACAATCACAATGGGTACCCGCTGCATGACGGGAAATGACTTTAAAAACAGGAATGCCACATTTACTCCCGCACCCCCAACATATGGCCTGCAGTCATACAGCCTGTGCGTACTGACTGCCAGAGAGACTGAGATGCGCTTTGCTTGCACCTCACAATTTCACTCTGCAGGTGCGCCTTGGTATTAGCACTGTATATTAATTGTCATTTACTTTTTCAAGAATGACTTACCAAACATTTTTTTTCACTACTTATAAAATATAGACTAACATCTTTTCCCAAAAGTCCACTCTCCCCAGCATAAAAACTATCACATTTACAACCTGTGGTTCCCCATCGGTCGCATACTAGTAATAATAATAATGGATAGATTTCTATAGCACTTTTCAAGGCACCCAAACCACTTTACATTATTGATCCATTCACTCACACATTCATACTCAGGTGGTGGCAAGCTATGTCATTTGTAGCCATAGCTGAAGTTTGGCTGCCAATCTGTGCCAAATGGCCCCTCTGATCACCACCAGACATTCATATGCATTCAAACACCAGTCTAAGTGACACAGGTGGCAAGGTGGATGAAGGTGGCACATGACTAGGAGAGAGCGTGAGTTGAACCGCCAACCCTTTGATTTTAGGACGACCCACTCTTCCTCCTGAGCCATGGCTGCCCCGTCATATACTTGTGGGCCTTGTCACTCTTACAAACTATCTTAAACACTACAGTGTAAATCATTTTACTTAATAATTAAGTTTTATCCTCTACCTTTGATATCAGTAGCTTAAAAAGGAATTAATCTATTTTTTTCTAAAGCCATATGTAAATCTGCTTGATCATAGAAACAACTGAAGATATGTGGGTCATTTTATTACTAACATTTGCTCAAATGTTTCTTTTTGACAACCCCACATAGAAATTGTTGACTTTGCTCTACAGGTTGTTATACTACTTTTAATATTATTGTAGGCTAGCAAATGCTGTTGTTGCATTCCCACATTATCAATAGTTTACTTTCATTAACAAGTTCAATGTGATCATTACGCTACATATAAAAAATTTAAGTCATATTCAAGTGTTGAGATATGGTTGTCTGTGCAGGAGCCAAACCCTCACATGTACATAGTTTATAGAACTGGTAGTTTCAGTTGGATTAGGGTTTGTCTGTTTGTTCAGGGTTTTTCTTTTCCTTTCTTTTCCAGAAGACTGTTCCACAGAGCACAGTCCTACAGTGTCGCTCACTTCTAAGAAGACCGTGGGGGATGAAGACAAGCAGGAAGTGGGAAGAGATGGAAAGGTTGTCAGCAGTTGGGTTACTGCTGTTACTGCAGAAATTGGCAGTGATGATGACGATGACGACATTGATGATGAACGTTTGCGACGCTTCCTGTCAGAGGGCATCTTGGATGAAGACAAAGATGAGATTGATGAAGACACAGAAGCGCTAAAGTCTGTGGAGAGGAAATGCCCCTACTGCCCTGATCGATTTCATAATGGCATTGGGCTCGCCAATCACGTGAGAGGCCACCTGAACCGGGTGGGCGTCAGCTACAATGTGCGTCACTTCATATCCCCTGAGGAAGTCAACGCGATTGAGAAGAAATTCTCCTATCAGAAGAAGAAGAAAAAAGGTCAGCATCTTGTTGCCTCAGGCTGTTTAGATGATGACTGAGCAGATTCTGAAAACCAGACAATGACCTGTTTTTGGGTAAAATATGATGACATTGAGTTGTAGTGTAAAATAGCAGCAGCATTATTCTGTTAGATACCCTTCTCAGCCTAAAAGAACAAATATGACTAGGTTTTTTCTTTTTTTTCATCAAGGGACACTCTTTCCCACACTTAATTTAATTTTTGCTGACCTGTTGGGAACACAATGTGAACTGCTTTTAAAAGTGGTGACTATAATTTAAAGCAGTGGTTTCTAACCTGAGATTTCAGACTTGAGGTGAGGTCACACAGATGGCCATAAGTAAAGCATTGATTTACAGTATCATGTTGAGTCCTGAGGTTGTACAAACTTTAACACATATGACCTGCCCTCTCCACAGTTGCCAACTTTGACCCAGACACCTTCAGTGTGATGCACTGTGAGTTCTGCAGTGCTGGCTTTGACACCCGGGCCGGACTGTCCAGCCATGCCCGGGCGCACCTCCGCGACTTTGGCATCACTAACTGGGATGTAACCGTGTCACCGATCCACATCCTGAGGGAGCTTTTTTCCAGCAGGCCTGACCTTGTAATCCCCACAGCTCCCCCTAAGAGTCCGGGCTCGCAACCGGAAGAGTGTGATGTCGATGAAGAAGAGGAAGAAGAGCCAGAGGAGGGTGGGGAAGGAATCACTGAAGTAAAGCTGGAGAGGGAGACTAGTGAAAGGACGCTGAGTGATGCTGGTACTGATGCATCTCCACAGTCTTGGAAACATGAGGAAGGGGCTGAGGAGTGTGAGGGTAAGTGATTAGAGATCTATCCTTAATAGCATCTGTGTGATAAATAGATTATCGGGTTTGTGTGTGTTGTTATTGCTGATACTGATGCTGTTATGACTTTTGGAAACTAGTGACCCTGTCAGTTTGCAGCTTGAACTTGTCACAGGGTGTGCAGACACCTGTGAGTGTGGAAATGAGTGGGAATCAGAGCTCAGGTGATGTTACTGTTGTTTTACATAGCTCTTGTGTTTGTTCTTGTACTTTATAAATAAGAGTGACTTTGTGACCTGGGTGTCACTGGTGTGCACTGCGTGAAGCGCTTGAATCAGGATGGTGGATGAGAAATCTAGGGCTTCTTTTCTAGAGACTGAGTATTTTAGTGTGTGTAAGAGAGGCTGAGAGTCCCTGATGCCCGCGGTTGATGTGGCACTCAGTGCATTTATCCCAACCTCCGCCTCCACTCGATTGGTCACGCCTTAGCTTAGCGGTGCATATGGGGGCAAAATGGCTGCTTCCACCTCCCCGCAGACCCAAACAATAGCGGAAAAACTGTCTGGCTTCAGCTGCCGGGAGTCCGATGCACTGCGGTTGCGGACCGGTGAGTACCGCGCGCTGTAATTCCCGTGCACCGCGTGCCCTCGGATCACACCGCGGCGTTGCGGTGCGCGTCTCGCTCCGCATCTTCACTCACATTGTACCCAGACAACAGCCATTGAAAACTCTTTAGAATGTGAGAGCGTGGAAAGAAAAGCAGTGTCGCGCAGAGCCATGCAGGTAGCCCGTGACATGTATGTCAGGAGCTCATAAAGCGGATCATTGTTATTGTTTTGTGGTGCTCCTCTTCGGGTAAATGCTGATGTTTTGCTTGCTGTAATGTTGTTGTTACAGTGTTTTCTTCATGTGTGAGATTTTCATTGAGTGCGTCTGGGATGACGTCCAGTATTTTCAATGCTGCAGGATCTCTAAAATTACCTACAGTTGCCCAATCCTCGCCATTTTACTTTGCTTTGATTTTTGATAGAGGACACGCTGTGCTTTCAAGTGCATGTATTTGTGTCTGTTTTTATTCTAAACTATTCGTGAGATGCTTTGAAACATAGTAACTTCGTGGACTAAACACGGTCGTGGTCGGTAATCTTATTGCAACTTATGCGGATGAACGAAGTATAATAGAAGTATCACTTTTTCTTGGAAGTGTCGGGTTGTTCAGGGTTAAGCTGTTCTGCCTGGACGGATACAAAGTCAAGTTAGCGCTTTGGTACTTAAAAATACTCCTGTGATTATTCTGTGGTATTGTCTCCGTTATAATAGCTGGTGTTATAACGCTGCGCTCCGAGGTGTCACATCGCCGCTCTTTTACAGTCAAGAGATGAACTGACAAGCGCAGAGCCGCCCACCAGACAAAAAGCATTGTCTGTCTCACGTCTCTTTTGATTTACCGATTTGTCGCAGAAAATGGCACTTTTGTCCCAGGAATGCGGGGAACCAAGACTGCCATGTTTGTTTCATACAGTACTGCGATTATTATTATTTTTGACACGGTTTCATCACTTGAGTAGTTTGCACATACATTTACTGAAGACGTTTTGAGGACTGAGAAATTACAGGCAATGACTGAGTTAATTTTTCTGTTCACTTTGCTTGTTAAAAATGTATTAAGGCTTATTTATTTATTTATTTTAAAAGGCATGTTTTCTAAGGCTGGCTTTCTTTTGGAGACTCCTTCACACATTAGCATTTTCTGAAAGGCAATTTATGATCACAGTCACCTAAAATGCCTTTTATTGGCTTGCTTTTTCTAGACTTATTTGGGATATTGTGTCTGTGTTTTAGTTGAGGAGGAGGAGGAAGCAGCTGAGGAAGAAGATGAGGATGAGCCGCAGCTTCAAGCTCTGGATGGTCTGAGTTCAAGCCCCAGGAAAACAGGGCTGTGCAGTGAGGACCAAGACCGCCTCTCACCCAGGGAGGATGCTGACACCAAGGGTGAGGGAGAGCTATGGGAATGCTGACCCCAGAGTGTTGACAAGGGATTGGATTTGCCACAGTGAAGCCTTATCGTAGCTGTCAGTAGCAAAATTGTACAACTGACCTTAGGTCATTGTTGAGGTGTTGCGACTCTACATCACAAAGGGCTGTCCCCTGGGAAATCCTCAGAGGGAGACAAATGTACTCAGAGGCTAATAGAGGCACCTCCAACACTTTGCTAATGCTACTGCAGACTGAAGATGTAGACAGGAAGGGTAAGTGAGGTGACATGTCCTTTGGGAGATGTGTGGCCTCTAAAATAACCTCAGCCACCTGCCATTGTTTTGTAAACTATTTACTGTGTTGCAGAGAGTTTGTGAATGCAGTGAAATCTTTAGGAAATGTATTACTTCCCTGAACTTTCAAGTCTAACATGCAGTTTTTTTGTGTTCCACAGTTGACAGCTTAAAGTGTGAGGTGTGTGGGGCTCAGTTTGAGACCAGGCGAGGACTCTCCAGCCACGCCCGCTCTCACTTACGCCAGCTGGGCATCAGAGTTTCAGAGAGCAGTGGGGCACCCATCAGCCTCCTTTACCAAATTGCCAAGGAGCGCAACTTAGACAGCCAAATAAGCTCATCTCTCCTGGAGCCCCTGTCAGCCAAGAATTCCTCCCCCTCTGCTTCTCAAAAAGATGAAGAGTTAGAAGACATGGACTTGGAAGAGAAACCAATCCCTCCCTCCATCCTGGCCAAAGCAGCAAAAGCAGTGCCACCCTCCCCTTCCTCAACGCCTACACCTTCTCCCAGTGCCTCTCCAGCTCAGGCCCATTGTGGCTCTCCTTCTTCAGTAGTGAGGAAAGCCCCCATTTCCTCCCTCCTGCCTGTGTCTTCCCCCTTGCGCTCCCCAGAGCACAAGGCTGGAGGGATGAAAAACTTAAGCTCTAACCTGTCCAGCCCTGCCACCATAACATCAACCAAACCCCTGTGGGCACCACAGGAGAACGATGCTCCTCTGAACCTCAGTAAGTGAAACTGTCCACACGAAATTACGCCTCTAATAACTGTACATTTTTTATTTTCAAATTGTTCCATTTTACTGTAAACTTTTATTAGACTCAGTATAGTTATTTCTCTTGATGTGCAGCACTGGAGGTGGATCCCAACAAAGACATCGTTTGTCAGCTTTGTGGTGCTTGGTTCGAGACACGGAAAGGCTTGTCCAGTCATGCACGAGCCCACCTGCGACATTTTGGTGTAGAGTACTCTGAATCTAAGGGCTCCCCCATCGACCTACTGAACCAGCTCATTGATACGGATGACTTCAAGCACAAAGCCAGTGTGTTGCAGCTCAACAGTCCCGCTGAACCACAAGGGCTCACAACCACACTTTCCTCCCCAAAGCAGTCCCTGTTGAGCCTCTCATCCTCCTCCTCTTCTTCTTCGTCTTCATCTCTGTTATATAAAGTAACCACAGCTGGGGGTGGGTCGACGTCCAAAGCTACCTCTTCCTCTGCCTCATCTTTACTTGGCCCACCTGCCAAGCGACTCAAGTCCTCTTCCATGCAGGTCTTCCGCCTGAGTAGTGGGGAGCTCATGGCCCTTCCGCATAGTGAGTGTTGGTCTTTAAGTTTGGAACTTAATCCTGTTTGAGGTGTGAAATGCTAAATCCTTCACATAAAGTTCATCTGTAGTTAAGTCAGTTGTCTTGAGTTATAATTCTAGGGAACAACTACTGCCAGAATAAGAAGCTAATACAGAAGTATTTCCAAATGTAGCACCACTGAAGGCCTCTAGACACTCAAAATGGCAACCTCTCTCTAGAACACAGGTGTCAAACTCCAGTCTTCGAGGGCCGCTGTCCAGCATGTTTTAGATGTTTCCCTCTTCCAACACACCTGATTCAACCACATGGCTCGTCATCAAGCATCCCCAGCAGCCT
>JAPQRP010000029.1:5492580-5517050 GCA_037367295.1 Apogon hyalosoma
TTTGGAATCAGCATCACCAAAATAGCTTTATACAGGCATTTGCCTCCAGGTAGCAAAATCTTTGTTGACCAGTGTAATGAGTATTTAATTCCAATCCATTTTATTTTAGTATGTTAGTTTTTTTTAACAATGTAATTCTAAATTTGAAGATTATGGTGATCTTGTAACATTAAAATAAAACTTGTTTAATGTTTTGTTGCTTATTAAAATAATAGCAAAAAGTTTAAATCACTGTCAGTTCCATTAGTGGATGAGGTTTAAGCCCGTATTCTGATTTCCAGCTGGACAGCAGTCTGGTGTCTGTCCACGGAGGAGGGGCTGAAAGTCTTTGCCATGGGTCTGGAAGGCCTGAAAATTTTTGTGGGCAGTAAAGGGCTGACCTATCCTGAGCTGGAACAGCCAGAGTGGCTGGAAAAGCTACACTTGATGGTAGATATGGCAGCGCACCTGAACACGCTGAAATACAAGCTCACAGTATGATCCATTTGGAGTTATTGCAGTCACTGCAATGCAAACATAGTTTGGGAAACAATTCTGTGAGGAAATAAACACATGATCCTTCCCTGTCACTAAACTGACCATGGATCCATCCCTACTGAATATGATTGCACTGGCAGGTGGAAGTCAACCTGATCTTCAGACAGAACTAGCCAACTTAACCGACACAGATATTCGGGTGTCTAAGTTGAAACGCTGGACAGCTAATCATGAAGATGCTGTTGTTGATGAAGATGTTCTTGCTCAGAATTACAAAAGGAGTGAGACTGAAAACCTTACCAAACCAGACAAACTTGTGTTTGAAACTTATTGAATGGCCTTCCCCGACACTTATATGAACATGAAAAAGAGGTTCAGGAGCAAAAATCACAATAACCACGTAAAATAAATATTGTAATTGGCTGCTATTTTGACATTGTTCATTGAAATAGTCCTTTTTTATTTAGGTTGGCAGCTGACTGCATGCTCCAGTACATGAGATAAAAGGCTGACACATAGAAACAGACAGCATTTTTGGTTTGCATGATAGTTTAAATTTGGCTTTTCATTTCATGAATACTGTACGAGGAGGACTCAAATAGGAAAATGAGTATTTTTTTGGAAAGTCACCTTCAACCCAGCGTCTTTTTTTCCGGAGTTAAATTTTTTTTATTGCATACAGAAATAAAATGTGTTTTCTCCACAGCAGTTCATTGATTTCATAAATGCAACACATGATAGGGTTTTTTTATACATCGCATTAAGGTAAAAGAAAATGAAATATGCAGTCTAATGTTAATTTTAGTTGTCAAAAGGGTTTTGTGACTCCCAGGGTTTTCTTTTCTGTGGGAAATGGGTCCAAATGGCTCTTTGAGTGTTTAAAGTTGCCAACCCCTGAGCTAGACAGACTGTGTGTTTCTCTGACTATGACAGAGGAAATCATTTTGTCTCATTTAGAGGAAAAATGTATGCATTTTAGTATTTGAGTCACTCTTCAAAAATTGCTAACAGTTGCCAAAAAAATGTTTTAAAGCAGTTAAATTTAGGGCATACCTCACATTTGTTTATTGGTAGCCAGGATAGAACTAAGCGGTTCAGAAAATGGATGGATGGATGGATGGATGGATGAGTCAAAACTTGATACTTTTGGCCACTTTGTGATAAGGCATGTGTAAAAAATATAAGGTATTTTATCACCTACATTTTGCTTACTTATCAATAGTATACTGTATATTTCCTCAATATGTCACTGACTACAATTCTACCTACTTTTATTTTGTCTAATTGCATACAATTGCTTGGCCTCACTGGTTCTTCATAGTGCTAATAAAAGCCCAAGTGTATTTTGGCCTGGAGCATAGGGTAAACATGGAAAAATGCTTCTGTAGATGAACAAACACATTTGCAGACTTATATTTGGAAGGTTTTCACTGAGGCCCCTCCTTACTTGTAATTATACCATCATTTTTGTCCTAGTTCTCAGATCACAGTGTGATGAAAAGATACCATCCAAAAATGGTAGAACAGGAAACAAGCCTCCAGTATGTGATGCTGAGGTTTAGTAATCTGCTTCTATGCTCATTTCTCAGTCTGTAAAACATCTGTTTTAGGACAAGCCTTTTGTCTTTGTGCTTCATAACAGTTTTTATGTCGCCCACTGGAGCAGAAGAGGAGGTAGTCCAAATGAAACTCTGCAGCTGTGTGGATTTACAGGGGTTGCTGCCTGACCACAAAAGGAAAAATACAGAAAGGCTTCACAAAGTCACTTAAAATGTGAGAGGCTGAAAGAGGACATAATGAAATCAGGTCCTTGAATGAACTCTGATGTTTATAACTGCTCACATTTGGGTATCATCCAGTGAGGAACTAAATATGAAAATAATGTTTATATATGTATGTATAAATATATGTATGTATTTATGAATTTATGTGTGCATGTACATATGTATTCATGAATGTATGTATGTATTTATATACCGTATTTTTCGGACTATAAGGCGCACTTAAAATCATTTAATTTTCTCAAAAATTGACAGTGCGCCTTATAATCCGGTGCACCTTATGTATTAATTCTGGTTGTGCTTACTGACGTTGAACCGATTTTATGTGGTACACGACGCTCAAAAATCCGTCAAAATGTTTTAGTATGACTTTGGTAAGCTACGAAGCCGCACCGCTTGATGGATTGTTGGAGCATTACGGTTACTGTAGTCAGGAGCCTCGCAAAGTAATACGTATTGTGCTTTAACATAATATTACGGTGTGTGTATAAAAATTGGTGTCAACAAGTCGTTCAAAGTTAAATTGCGAGCTGCGTGGGAGCATTGGATGACAGAAGGTGAACACACATTCATCAAGGCAGGGATGCAACGCCGGGCGAGTTACGCCACTATCTGCCAATGGATCGTGGATGCCTGGGCTAAAGTATCAGGCTCAAGTGTTGTCCAAGCTGACTGTTTTGTTTCGCTTAATGCACCTTATAATCCGGTGCACCTTATGTATGAAAATAGACTCGTTCACTGACATTGCGCCTTATAATCCGGTGCGCTTTATAGTCCGAAAATTACGGTAATTTTTTTTACTCTACAAGAAACATTTCATGGGTGCACTGGGACGCATCATCAGTGATGTGATCTTGGGTCATCGGGTGTTTCGGGTCTCACAACATCACACACCCTTGCCCAGGGGACCCAGCCGGGGATGATCAGGCCCTGATAATGCATCCCAGTAGCAACTCACGGATCAGCCCTCTTGAGCCAAAGCCACCTTGTGACTTTCTCTGCTGTTTCAGTTGTGGATTGAATGGCTCTCTTCTTGGCCATCCCTAAGATCCCCCGTGGACTGAGGACTTTGCAGAGAGAATGTCCTGCAAAGGCTCTGCTGCTTTTCTCTCGTTGAGAACTCTGCAAAGTTCTCAGTCGCCTGGGTATGTATGTATGTATGTACAGAAGAAGTAACAACAATAACAGATTCTCTTTTATATTTCCCATTTCATTCTTGAATGTGTTTGCCTCCCTTTCTGCACTTTGTTTTTTGTATTTTGCTGCTGTAAATACTGCAATTTCCCCATGGTGGGATCACTAAGTCTTATCTTGTCTTTCATTGTCTTGTCTTACACACCATTCAATGTGAGCCACAGCACACAGTCATCTTTACAACTTTACTTTTTATGAGTTGGCAAAAAACATTCATTGGATTTGTACGTTGCTGCATTATGTCTCTTTTGACGTGTAAAAGGACAACTATTCGCTAGTGTGCATGTCTCTATGAAATAATAAGTTGCATATTCCTCTCTGTTCCGACATGTCAAACCTTGCTGCGATCTTTGGCTTTGGTGAATGTCTCTCTCATCAACAGTGGTCAAAGAAAAGAGGCGTTGAGCGACAACTTTAACTCCCTTATCTCTGGAAATATCTCTAAGGCGGGTTCCCACTAGAAGCTCTGCTGTTAGCCTTGAGATATACTGTTCCACATAGAGAAAGAATACAATACACTTGCATGTGAAGTGTTTATTGTCCTTATATAATGGTTATTGTTAGTAAAGCTGCTGTTTTACAATTATCTGCTTCTCTTGGCTTCATAAACCACCATTCAGTAATGGGCACACTAGGCAAAAGAAAGCTAATGTAGTTTTTACAGTGCATGGGTTAAGGAGAACATTTTAGCAGATTTAGCAGGCATGCAAGGAAAAAAAATCTTTTTATTTGAGAATTCTGACTGAAAAATGTATTTTTGAGTCATAGATTGTATCTGGCACAAACATGTTGAAATAAAAAAAGCTGAAATCAACCAGACAAGACAAACTCAACCTAGTATCAGAAGTCAGAACACAGATCCATAGTCAGCTCCATACTTTAAGGCTCTGCAAGGCTTAATCCCACAGGGAAAAGCTCAGCACCAGACTTTGTTTAAATTCCAATGTGCAAAGGCTTCGATGGATGGAAATATCCCTTCCATAACCCCCCAAGTGTGAGGAATTCCTCCACAGTGTCTTCAAGTCGAATCATGTTTATGCTTCCAGTTGGACTGTGATTTACTGATTTGTTTTAATCTGTTATTTTCCCTCCAGGTTACAATGTTTCAGACCTCTCTCTGTCAGGGTTCTGGGTTGTCAGTTTTGAACATAGTTTGGTGCTGAAAACCATTACCAAAAGTCACTTCAGATCTGATTATGATATGTTATTCTTTGAGTCTTTGAGGTAGCATTAAATCTTCAAAGCTATCTGAAAACCATTTGCTTCATCAATAAATGATGGTAATAATTACTTCCTCTGTAGTGCAATGATGCAGCAGAATGAAGCTGAAAACATTTCCCCATCTAAGAGGCATCAGGGAAATGATCTCGTTCATTTTGTAATTGCCTCTTTTGCCAGTTGGTACACATGTGGATAGGTTTATTTACCATCATAAATGCCAACATGTCTGAAAGCTATAAACATTTACCACTTTAGGATTGAAAGCAGCTAATGTCTGGGTATGTGTTTCTCAGATTGAATCTGCTGCACCGAGTCAATGCTTTGAATCGCTTGATGTGTTGAAACTGGGGTTGCCAATTTCACCAACATATGGTCGACTAAATTAAATCCAACTGTGGCTGAAAATTTTACCGGTGGATGCACAAAGTGGAAATACTTAGAACAGCACATTTCTGATCTGTTTTTATTAGTTTTATCCATTACTGAAAGATAAAATGAGTAATTTCAAGGACTGTATCCAGGTCAAAGGGAATTTATAATAAAGCATAACTTATCCAACACACTCAACTGTTCCTATTACAGCTGTTATAGGAATCTCTGGAAAACTATCTGGAATTTAGAAAAATCATAGGAGAATAAATGCACTTTATATAACGAGTCTTAATATTAGGGTTTGCAAGATTCCCAGTTAAACCAAAAGTTAATTTCAAGAAAATGATGAAAACAGTTTTACTTCCTAAGCAAAAGAATTACAGTTTTGTTTTGTTATTTGATTGCACATAATTTCCTATTTTCAAAATTTGCCTTCAGAAGTTTCCTACAGAGAAAAAAATGCATTTATTCTCAAAACATTATGACGTTTTCTCAAAGTATTATAACTTAATAATGATATGAATTAATTTTCTGAACCCACCTCACTAGGGTCACGGGGGTCGCTGGAGCCTATCCCAGCTACTCATGGGCAAAGGCAGGGTACACCCTGGATGAGTCGCCAGTTCATTGCAGGGCTGACATATAAAGACAAACAATCATTCTCACATTCAGACCTATGGGCAATTTAGATTAACCAATTAACCTATCAGTGCATGTCTTTGGATGGTGGGAGGAAGCCAGAGTACCCAGAAAGAACCCACGCAGACATGGGGAGAGCATGCAAACTCCACACAGAAAGGTCCCACCCCCATTAACTGGTGTTGGAATCAAACCCAGGACCTTCTTGCTGTGAGGTGCAAGTGCTATCCACTGCACCACCATGTCTATCATCTAAAGTGCATATTATTATTAATAATAATAATAATAAACATTTCAAGTATTTTGATTGTACTTTACTAATGACTTGTTATTAGCTGCTGCTGATGGATTGGTATCGATCCTAGTTCTGTTGGAGCTGAGTGCAGCTTTTTGACACAATCGATAACAATATCGTACTGCAGAGATTAGAATGGGACGTAGGCATTAGAAGAGCAGCCCTCTGCTGGTTTAAATCCTATTTATCTAATAGGTACCAGTTTGTCAATGTAAACCAACAATCATCACCATATTCGACAGTTAGTTATGGCGTGCCACAAGGGTCAGTCGTCAGACCCATTTTGTTTACACTGTATATGCTGCCTTTAAGTGACATCATTAGAAAACATGGCATTAATTTTCACTGTTACGCAGATGACACACAACTGTATTTATCGATTAAACCTGATCAGACCAAACAAGTGGATAAACTAAGTGCCTGTGTCTGAGACATAAAAACCCGGATGAGCACTAATTATCTTTTACTTAACCCTGAAAAAACAGAAGTCATTACAATAGGCCCTAAAAGTGTGAGACTCCCTAACTGGCCAGATAATGTAAGTGTAGCCTCCAGCACCACAGTTAAAAACCTAGGAGTTCTATTTGACCTAGTTCTATCATGTAAAGCACATATTAACCAAGCCTGCAGAATAGCCTTAAATTAACCAAAATAGCCAAAATTAGTCTAAAAATGATGCAGAAAAATTAATTCAGGCATTTGTTACATCTAGATTAGATTACTGTAACTCCCTACTCGCAGTATGTCCTAAAAGTTCTCTAAAAAGTTTTTTCAATTCAATTGTCACTTTTAATTCAATCTGTCAAGTACCTTATACTGCAACAGTATTCTGTAAGGTGGCTTAAAAGTGGGGCGCAAGATGTTTTCCTGGAGCATTTTTTTACTATATTGCTTTAAATCCCCTTCACACCCTGATTACAACCAATTAATTAAATGCTCAACACAAAAATAAAAAAATACAGTCACCTGTGGAACGGACAGGCCAGAAAAAACACCATCCAATCATTTTGAGTGCCACTCGAAATGATTGAACGGTGATATGTCTATCAAACTCAACTGTCATTTGTCCCTCCCCCCTCTGTGCGTACCCCTCCTGTATGCCTCGTGCATTCTTGGAGGCTTGGAGCACAAGTACAGGAAACGCTAACTAGCTATCTAAATGCTAACTAGTTATATTAGCAATATTAGGATGTAAAGTTCACCGTAAAACTGTTTTGTCACTAACATAAATAACTAGGAAATATAATGTCAGCCAGATAGTTATGAATTGGGGCTGTTCTGTAAGAGACTGAATGAGGTATGCATGGATCAGAGCCGGAGACAGGATAGGAGCCCCAGCTGGGTGAATTGTTGCTATGCAGAGCTCGTGAACCCTCGGGAGCAAGCATTGTGCGTGCCAGTATTCTGGAGGCGTGGCTTTGGGGGATGTCTGAAGAAAAGGGTTTGGACTTTTGAAGTGTGTATTTTAAAAATTTCGAACCATTTTTCTAAGATCTCGTACCCCACCTTTAAGGTAAGCGTTATTTATTTGCTTCTCCAACCCTTTGTTGTTTATAGATATATACTATGCTTATAGTTACCCTGCCCCCCAAAGGGGAGGCAAGGATATTGTTTTTTTGTTTTTTTTTTTTTGTCTGTTTGTTTGTCAGCAACTTTACGCAAAAACTACAGGACCAATTTCCATGAAATTTTCAGGAAAGGTGCAAGGTAGTCCAGAATAGATCCCATTAAATTTTGGTGAGTGTAGGTCAAGGTCACCAAAAATGTGTTTTCACAGTAATAAGAGTAGGGCAAATCAGGTAAAACATTTGCAAAGGGCGGGGTTTGTTGTACCTGGCACCACTTGTTATATTCTATTTTATTTTTACTATGTTCCTTGATGCACTGTGGGCCTTAGTTATGCAATTGCAGTCTTCTGTATGTGCTATACATATGGCAAAACTGACAGTAAAGCTGACTTTGACTTTTCAAAATATTTAGATTTTATTCTCATGCCTTTTTTCTAAAAAAAAATTGTAGCTTTATTTTTGTAAAATTATAATTTGTTCTTCAAAATATTACAACTTTATTTTTCATAACATTATGTCTTTGTAGAAATATTACATCTTATTTTAATTATATTATTGCTTTTTCTGCAAAACATTACAACCTTATTGTAATATAAGTTTCACAGCATGAAGACTTTTTTTTTTAAATACTGCTTTTTCCACATGATGTTCTAACTTCTTCTCAAACTGATGACTTTATTCTTATAACATTATGGCTGTAACATTACATTTTTCTTGTGATATTATGACTTTACTGTCAGAGTATCAGCTGTTTATCCTGTTGGTGTGACCCTAATTCTCTGTGGTGTACGCTAATAAGCTCAAGTCTGAGTGGCCTGAGTTTTAAAGAAAATCATTGTTTTGCTCTCAGTAAACTAGAGGCTTTCAGCAGTTAAGTGCAAAGCTGCACCACTGCCAAAGGAAACAAACAGTGGATCTTATCAGCAGGTAGAATACAGTTATCCATAATATTTGCCAGTGTGCAGACTGTAACAGATTGCATTGCCACTCGCAACAGTTCTAGTATTTGTTTTGAGCCAGACACACGGGGAGAACCTGTTTTGTCATCCAGAACTGCGCTGTGAGGTTATAAAACATGGAACGTCATGACTGACAAATCAGCTCCCCATGGCTGCTGACAACCTTGTTTGCAGTTTTATTCTAAACTGGAACAACAAGCACTCAGTCAAGGATTATTCGGGCTCTGGGCTACTTCTAGGGCTGTCATGTCCTTATGCTGTCATCCTGTCCTCTATTCTTTTTTATTTTCAGTGTGTTTGTATGATCATTATTTTCTTCCATCTTGCTGATAAGTTTAGGACTTTGCCTTCTGTAAATATTACTATGCAAATTGAGGATATCCGGGAAGTGTCCTAAATTGTTGTGGACAGCGAGGCTCGAGAGGAAAAGAATTCCCCCAAGTAGCATCTATTATATTTGAAGGTCAAGAGGAAATGGCAGAGGGTGATTGGATGAATTCTACATAAATGAGAATGACTGCAAATCAAACTGTCTGACGTTAAAAAGTTGGAGGGACAAGGACAGATATTATCTTTCAATTGTATTATTGTTTTGTAAGAACTTGGGCAAAGAATAACCTCATGCCATGTGGGAGCTGCTATTTGTCATGTGTGTGCTTCTGTACAATCTGGCTTCACAGTTTATCACAGTAATAAATGTAAAAAATGGCCTCCATTCCCAAATGCCATTTGCTTTCAGGCACAAACCCATGCAGATTATACACAGTGGACAATAAGTGATTGATGATCATAACCATGATTTATGGCTTGTGTTTCCATATTAATGATGCATTATTGATTATGGTTTCAGATTGTATTAGATGCATGCAGAAGCCAAGAATTTGCTCAAAACATAATAAATAATAATGGATTTGATTTCTATTGCGCTTTTCAAGGCACCCAAAGCGCTTTACATTATCGATCCATTATTCATTTGCTCTCACATTCACGCTGTGGTGGTGGTAAACTATGTCTGTAGCCGCAGCTGTCCTGGGGCAGGCTGATGGAGACGTAATTGCCAATTCGTGCCAAATGGCCCCTCCGACCACCACCAACATTCATGCACATTCATACATGAGTGACACTAGACTAGGGCAGAGCTGGATTTGAACTACCAACCCTTTGTTTATTGGATGACCCGCACTACCTCCTGAGCCATGGATGCCCACGTGTTTTACACAATAAGCTCCGGGCTTTAATTAAATTCCAGTGATCAAAGTAGAATAATACCCTGAAGCAACAATATATGCATCACAGTATATTCTAGTTATTGAACTATAAACCATAACAGCCCTTTAGTCACACACATGAACCACTTTCTCAGCTTAGCATGCATTTTCACAGATCTGATTTCTTCAAATAATTTACAAAGGTGCAATGCAAAGGTTAATCCATGAGACTAGAATAGGAAGTGATAGAGTAGATATTGTAGATACGTAACAGCCGATGTGCTGTAAAAGGAAGAATCAGCAGCATCTGGTCTTAATTGTGCAGGCCACAGGCAGGAAGGACCATTACTCCCTGGCTGGCACTCTGTGAAAGAGTCTTTATGAGAGGTTTGGACACAACTCTGAACCAAAGGCAGACAGTTCAAGCTGCACTTTGACATTTAAATCTGGCCATAAACATGTCGGGTTGCCATGTATTCACAGACATCTCGGCAGGTGAGTGTAGCTTGCAAATAACATTCTAGTAAATATTTAGAGAAGAACTTGTCACTCTTGCCTCACTATAAATGTACCTATAAAATTCAGATATTTGTAAAAGTCAAAATCAGCACTTGATGCTATTTTTTACCCACAAATTGAGGATAAAAATGTTGTTTTGTTTTTTTTTTGGTTTTGAGCAAGAGTGGCACTAAAAGACATGTTATTGATTGCTCCTCACATATTATTTATATCAAAGACATTTACATGATCCAGATGGTGTTTCAGGTAAGAAATGAATATAAAGGTTACAAATACATTCAGAATAACAGTTTGAAATTTTCAAAAAGTCTCATTTTATTCTGTCATAATTCATAATTATCTAAATAAAAAGTTCATGATTTAAGGTTTCTGAAAGTCTGTTGAACACTTTTCTGTGTTACCGACATCCTACATCCCATTCTACCCTGATCTCTTTACAGTAGAATGATGTAGGTTTTTCTGAAAATATCCTAACCACTGTAGTGTGTGTGTGATACCAGCTACTGTTTGCTTAGACACGGAGTAAACTAACAGCAGCAAACAACTGGTTTCCTAGAAAAACACAACTCCAACACAACTTCCATGATGCCACTAGTACATCAGCACACACAAATTTCACATATTCGACCATAAGTAAAATTAATTTGTAGTTTGTCTTCACAATCTTGGCTTTTTGATCAAAACTTGTTGTGTCTTTGCACAATCATTTTGATGTTACTTCACTTCATCTTTTGTAGAGTTACAGGGTGAATAGACCACATGGAGGGTTGCATCCTGGGCATGAAACCAGTTCATCACAGGGTTGACACAGAGGTGAACAAACATTCAGTCTTGAATTCACACTTTGAATTGTGGGAGGAAGCCAGGTTGCCTAGAAAGAACCTATGCAGATACAAGGAGAAAGTATGAACCCAAGGACCTTCCTCCTGTGAAATGACACTGCTAACCACTGAACCATTGTTCTACCCTGATTATGCAAAATTATGGTTCACTCTATCCCATAATTTGATTCCATGCTGTAGATTTTAGTAATAATTAGCTACTACACATAATGTCAACTTACAGTTTCCATTTTTACTTTCAGACTGACATGATCTACCATGCAGTGGGTGCTATTATATCATATTTGTTATATAGACTGTTAAAGCCCATAAAACCCATAAAATTGGAATAAGATATTTTCACCTCTTCTAATGAAATTATTGTGACAATGGGATTTTTTCAAGGATAAAATGTAACTGCAACTCAGTATATAAATATTGTACCTGGTCACAGGTGATTACTGAAGTGGATAAATAGGAGTGAAAAGATGAATGTGTTTGAAAACAGAATTATTGCATTTTTATGGCCAACAGTGTGTATACATAGATGTATGAGAAAAAAAAAAAAAATCACCATTAGTTTTGTTACCAAATCTCTCAGCTCCAGGAAATCCTCTATTACTCCTCAGATGCTGTTGATAACTGCCTTTGTAGAGTCTAGCATGCATTACATTTTGCATGACTGATATTAGATAGAGGTCATTAGGCGCGGTTTGTGTGTTGTGGGGAAACAAATCCTTCAGGATGAATGCTGTAAATGACTCAGACACAGAGGTGTAATCTCTCAACATTCTTATCATAGATTTTTTTTTTTTTTTCAATGATTGTGACATCACCACACAGGAAAACAAAATAAAGCACTGGGACCAAGGCCTTGCAGCATGGAGGGTATAAGGCATAAGTACAGGAGGTAGGAGTACATTAAATTTATTTGAAACATTATAATGTAATGAGGCCAAGAGCACAAGATAATGACACAGTAAACTACATTATTTTTGGTCCAACATGGACAAACAATGGTTTTGTGGAAATTATCGGTCCTGGGAAAGTGACTTTATTGGCTAAATTGTCTAGTTTGTTTACAACAAGCCACCAGACATTTTGTGTATGCTTCCTGTTGTCCTGCATATGCAAAGTTATTGTATTCCTCTCAACTTCCAGGAGGCAATTGTGGTGCAACAATTAGCTTTAAAATTACCCCCAAAGTTTTAAGGCTTTTATTGCATGCTGAAATAGACAGAAACCAGAGACAACCTAGGAGGTGGAATTTAAGAAAAAAATACAGACACTGATATGTTTGTAAAATGGTTGGCGGAATTCTAGAGTTATGTGATTTGCAGGGAATGGTCTATAAATGTGCAAAATTGTAGAACAGCTCTTTTTTTAACAACTAGAAATAGTGCTGTTTACAGTCTCAGCTTTAAAACATATGAAACATGTTCTTGTGAATAAAAGGCACAAAGTCAGATATATGATAGATATATAAACACATAAAACATGCATTTTCAGATGACAAACAGTGGTTGAATAGTCTATTATAGTCTTATAAGTACATCAGAAAACCATGTGTTAATGGGCAACAAGGAAGCTATTCTCATTTTGCAGTTTCCCGACAGTGTTCATATTTGTTCAAAACAAACCATTTAAGAGCCAATCAGACACTGTGGTTCCTTAGTGCATTTTTTATGTGACCCTCAGTGAGCCCCTTTACTGGATGAAGTTTACTATACAGGACAAGCTAAATGTGTTTCCATCAAACATGAAAGGCCAGATTGATGTCAAGGCCAGATTACAGCAAAAAGGACTTGTGACTACTTGCTTCATGAGGCCAAGAACTGCAAACGCCTTTTCCGGTCCAACATAGTGAATATACATGTTTTTTAGAGAAACACCAAACGTGCCTTACAGCTTTACTATGTGATGAGACTTTATTAAATTAATCACAAATACATATGATTAGACATGACTTACTGTTGTTGCAATAGCTGAATAAGCAACGGGACCTGACTTTATTGTATATTTTAAAATATGAGTAACAGACAGAACATTTTGGTCTAATGTAATACCTGGCTCACTCATATTTTTTCCTGCAAGTCTTTGGCATCTCCTCAGTTGTTAACAGACTGTGCTTTGCATGCTGTACAATTATGTCGACAAGCTGTGAGGCTCCACACACCACCAGTCCAGCAAGTGACATGAGTCCTCTGTGGAAAATCTGAGGACAGAAAAAAAAAAAAATCATGATTGCACAGGACAGACCATTTGGACTTGACACTTGGTAAAGGGTCTTTCCATAATTTCCTAAAGGTCTCTTTTCAGTAAATCTGATGAGAAATGGCAGCATAATCAGAACATCTGAAGTGGAGATGTGTATACTATTTTTACTTATATTACTTTAGTTGTAATATGTTCCATGTGGCAGCTTTTAGAAAGGTAAGACTAAAGGCAAAAGACAATATACAATGAAGATGGAAAAAAAACACACTGAGATGGCATTTATATTAGGCTACATTGTATTATTATTATTATTATTATTACTATTATTGTTAATATTAATTTTGATATTAATATTACTATTACTATATTTAAAAAAGGACTAAGCCTGTATTATACATTTCTTTGATTTGTTAAAATATAACAAATGTGCTCACATTCAGAGAATTTTATTCAGCATAAAAGTCTGTTTCATTGACATTAACATTTAAGGATTTTGTGACAAATTAATTTGCATAAAATGACATAAAATGAATAAACCTCATTAAACAAGATGTGTATAAAACCTTAAGAAATTACCTCGTCTATAAACATGATTTGTGCCTGAGTCAGACAGATTTTCATCAATGAGAGTTGTGAAAGTAACGCCCATGTTCCCACACAGTGTCTTCTACAGCTATGCCTTTTATTATTATTGGTTTTGAGAGACTCTTGGTGCCTGGAATCATTAAAGTTGATGTAATAAAAATTAAATGAACAATCTATCAAATTACTTTTGGCCATTACACAATTATCAATCAAACTTCTATTGTTTATTGTAGCTGGTTGGAGTGGCTTATCACTTTGTGACTCAACTTTATTGCTTTGGTTCATGGTTAAGTAACAGGAAAACGGGTAGAATTATGCCTTCATATAAAAGATTAAAGGTTAATTTGATTTATTATCCTTGTAGGGAAATTCAGACTAGATTTTACCAACCCTAATATATACACACAGTACCTAGGATTAGTATTAGCACTTAGCAGTATCTAATCACACATCCCAGCTGCCATTGAGGGTACTCAGGGACCACCTCCAGATCTTCATCAGTGGTCAGGGACACTGAACCAATATGTAGCTGTTTTTAATAGTGGGGTACACTGGAGCACCTGGAGGAAACACTCATTGTGTAGCGACAACAAATAACTTACAGTGAGGCAGGTGCTAACCACTATACTGCTCCGCCCCACCCATGTAGCAGGTATCGGAAAAACTCACAAAGATTTTAGCAATTGAAGAGCAAAGCATTTCCATGAGGCTTTTTATTGACAAAAAAAAGGCTGAAAGCAGAATAAAAATCAGACTAAAATTTTAATGTAGTCTATTTTGTGGCCAGAAATATGACTACACTAACCCCAAGCACTGGCTATGAAAATGTTTAAAATGTGTTTGTCTTGTTTGTTTGTGTTGCATTTACAGCTTGATTTTTCCCAAGTGGCCAAGAAAAAAAAATAAAAACAGGAACCGGAGAGATGTCCAATCATGAATTAAAAGTTTTCCAAATAATTTCACTTGAAGTGTGTGTTATCTTTGGAGCTGGTTGTTTGATAAGTGCATTTCTAAGCTAATAGTAACAAGTATTTCAGCTATAATGGAACACTGAAGAAACAGAGTGAATCTTAGGATTTCTGCAGAAAATCCAACCCAACAGCTCTTCATATAGATCAGTGTTTTGTGGCTGTTCTCATGCATTTAGGCAACAAAGTCTGCCATTAGTTTAGAAATGCAATTGGCTCATGTCAAGAAAAGACCAGCTCAAACCACAAACCAGATCTGTTGATGAAGCTAAACATAATGACTTGGTATTGATCAAGCCACAGATTAATTAATATTGCATATTTATTTTGTGGCAAGAAACATGACTGGAAATATACACGATGCTACTAGCAGGTTAGACTACTGTAACTGCCTTCTCACTGGACTCTCTGTAAGACAACTGCAGTTCATCCAGAACACTGCTGCTCAAGTCCTGACTAGAACCAGGAAGTGTGACCATATTAGTCCTGTGCTCAGGCCTCTGCACTGGTGTCCTGTTGCTCAGAGAATAGACTATAAAACAGCTCTACTGGTGTATAAGTCTCTCCATGGTCTAACACCAAAGTTCATCTGTGACATGTTGCTCCCATATGAACCATCTCAGACCCTGAGAACTGCAGGGACAGGCCTTTTGCTGGTGCCCAGGGTCAGGACTAAACACAGTGAAGCTGTGTTTCAGTTCCATGCAGCTAAACTCTGGAACAGTCTTCCTGATGATGTGAGATAGACCTCTACTTTGTCGATGTTCAAGTCCAGGTTGAAAATGGTTCTGTTCAACTGTGCATACAAGAACTGAAAGTGTTCTATCTGCACTTTTCTTTTTTACTGTTTTATTGATGTTTTAATTGTGTGTTTTTAACTTGTCTGTTTTCCATTTTTGTTAAGCACTGTGAATTGCCCTGTGTATGAATTGTACTATACAAATAAATTTGCTTTGCCTTGCTACGCTAAGACCACTTAGTGCTATTAGCTAACTGAGCTAATATCTCAGTGTACTTATACACTTACATTAATGACTCTATCTAAGCTTTAGTCCAGTTACAGTGTTGAGATGATAAATAGATCTTAAAGTTGAATTTGTTGGTTGTTTGTACAATCGATGATGCCATCACCCAAGAGCATGTCATCATAAACCCAGTCATGACATAATGAATTAGGAAAAAAGATCTTAGAGTTTTTCATCCATAGCAGACCCTTGTTCTTAACAGAGGAAAAATGGAGTGAAATAAAATGGCATTCAGAGCAAACCATACTGCATAATGTAAAGTGTATTATGGGTAAGGACAAGTAGCAGCATGATTAATGTCACTGCTTGGAGTGGAGAGGGCACTGACGTGAGGGATCTCAGACTCCCTTAACTGTAATAAAAAGCTGTTAGAAACTCAGCTGTGAATGAAACATAGTCTCTTGAAGGGATCTGACAGCTCTCTTTTTAGTAGAATTTTAGTGGGAACAGAGACAGCGATTATAAGAAAATGTTCAGTTAGGTTGAAGAGACATATTTTGAGGCATTAACCACTGCTTTGGAAAAGTGAATGTTGTATATTAAAGCAGGTCTCTGGTCACTGACATACCCATATCCAGTCTTAGATGATGCTCGTCATCAATTTCAATATACCAACATTACTTCTCACCTCTATGATTACAAAGGGCCGAGAACACATCTGCAAAGGCCTCTCTTCTTTCAGCAGATGACCTTTTCAGATTGACGCAGTCTTTCTCACTAGTGCAGTCTTTCTGAACCAGTTTCCATTGAACCATTCACTAATTGTGTTCTCTGATGATTTATTGGCCCCAGATTTCATACTCTGGCTTTTCACACATCAGTGAATCAAGGAGGTGGCCACTCATCACCGACACTTGAAGAAAGACAGGAATGATAATAGAAGCAGCTCAGTTATTGCTTATTCAAGCAGTAGAAATGATAACGGTATGGAGACAGGAGGCAGAACAGAAGGCTTATATATGTTTGGCATGTCAGAATGTCTTTAACAATGACACAAGCACATATTTGGTGTGTCCTCATCTATTACATAGAGTATTATGACTGCTGTACAGGTGTTACTATTGAGAAGACAGGTGTTGTGGGCATTAAATACTTGTTATTGTACTTAGCTGTTCTTTCTTTTGAGTATTTATTCTCACCTCTAACCTTTAACTTGTATTCTCTATAGTTTAACACAAATATCTGCAATCTTTATGTCTTCAAAACAAGCTTGTTTCTTTATTTTATTTTTTTGCATTTGAGAGAAATGGCCTATTTTTATTTTGCATCACTGAACACTTTCCCAAATCAAGATTGGTTTAAACCTAAAACTGGCAGGAAAAATAACAGAACAGTGTATGTGGTAAGATATAATAAGACAAAAAGACATAATGATGATAAAGACCTAACACTATAAAATAAGAACAAGAAATAAAGATGTAAAAGACATGACAGGATAAAAGTGACATAGCAATATAAAAGACCAAAAATACATAAAATGTACACTGTCTGACCAAGAAAAACCTGGACTGAGACTCAACAATCTATGGTCTGATGAGTCAGGTCCCTGTTCCAGAGTGATGGACACATCACTGTGAGAAGAGAGGTGGATGAAATAATTACCCATCTTGCCTAGTGCCTACAATACAAGTCAGCGGGGGCAGTGTTATGATCTGGGGTTGGTTTAGTTGGTCAGGTCTAGGATCAGCAATGTCATGTGTCCAGTAAAATAAGATCAGCTGAACCTGAATATACTGAATGACCAGGTCCAAACATCAGTGGATTTTAATATTAGTAGTTAGTATCGTATTCATTTGAAGTTGGAATGGTTTAATGGTCTTCACGTTATATTAATAGGATATGACATTCAGGTTGCTTCGCACACAAACAGCTGGTAAAAATTACCTTTAAAGGGTTACTTTTTTACCTTTACATCTCAGACTTTACAGCATTTTAAGGAGTCATTTTTGTATCTATACTTCTACTGGAATAAAAAATGTAAGAACTTTCTTATCTTATTTCTTATCATCTGGATGTTTCTTTAAGGTTGTAAAAGTCAGTAATTTCACACAAATGAGAAAAGATTCAGTGGTGTTTTAAGGTTGCAGCATTACATCAACCACAAACAATCTGGGTGTCTTGTCATTTTAAACTTGTTTACCCAAGTTGGCCTGAAATGTTTTGAATATTTGGAGAAATGTGTCTCCACTAGAATTATGAATGAAGCTTTGTGGCCTTAAAAAGTGTTTGGCTACACAGCATGATAAGTGGCCCTCTTTTGGGGGTTTCACACAAGAGGGATACTGTGTAAATTCACCCAATCTCTGTTTTGATTTGGGATGATTATTTTGCACATAGCATGCTGTGAGAACTTAATAAATTGTTTTGTTTTTGTGATAGCTGCAGGCTCCCACATACACTATACACTGTGTTGAGTAAAGAGCTTGGACATATTGTGTGCAGGGTATGTACTACTGTATGTGAAGTCTACAGGACAGACCGTGGAGGAAGTCATGGTTTAACTGTCCCCTGTGTTTAAATTATCTCTCAGAGACCTCTCATGTTCAGTGAGGTTATTCTCTCAAGCCTGCAGCCCGTGTAACACATAAAAGTTGTTCCTATTTTGTCATTCATGTCTTTCCTCTGGAATATCTTTCTAATTTGTGAGCATGGTCTTGGTACATGTAGAAACATACTTTTATAGAAGTGACAGGGATCCACAAATTATTCTGGAAGCGAAGCAATAAATTCTGTTATTTGCAGAAATGTTTGTTTTCATTTTTATTTTTTGCAGTAAGTGCAAAAGCCAGACTTTGTGGGAGAGTTAAAGGTATAAGAGTTAAAGTCTACATTTTTCTGACAAATTATTGTTTTTAATGTTGATATGCCAAAAAAGGGAAATACAACAGAGGTACCATTTCCTTAGAAATAAATCCCCGGACATCATTCAGCAAACTCTGATCATGTCCCATTTGCTTTACAGAGTTACTCAAACACATAAACCACCACAAAACATCACCATGTGGCTGTGATTTAAAGGAGGTTCGTCATTATTTCAACCTAGTACCAGCTGTCTAAAAATAGACAATTCTTTCAATTGGAAAACTTTGCCACAAGGGAAAAGAACATTAACAATCTCAGGCCATTTTTAAGACTAACTTCTATATTATCAAATAACTATGAATGCTTTGCAGATATTGCAAACAGCTGATCTTAAATAATACCAATGAGCATGGTGTGCTTAATTATACAAAAATGTTGTAGCAGTAAAATCATGGTAATTATGAGGTTTGCAGCAAATACCTCATGGAATTTTTACAGCTTTTTTTTTCTTACAGAAATGCAGACAATGCTGAGATTTCTGCTTCTGTGACATCAGTGAAATTTGCCTTTTTTCTTTTCGGCACTTTACTGTAAAATCCTGTGTTTCTGGTACCACTCTGTGTTTTTACTGGGCCCAGGATAGTGCCATTCAGCCAGCAGATTCCTGCAAAATGACGAGAGGCTTCAACAACAGCACCCTGGGCAAGGTGGTGCTCCTTGTGTCTGATGTCTCTGTGATTAATAAACACAATTCCATATTTAGTATGTCATGAGTTGGTAATAAATATAACATTAATAGTGGAGCTAAACTCAAGTGTTTTATTGTGCAGAGCAGGGGATAGTGCAAAGCCACTCTCAAGACAAATTTATGGATGCTTCGTGGTGCGGTTTTCAGGTTTATAGTGTGTTCCTTTGATACAAATAAAAACATGCAATGAACATGACTACATTACTGAGCAAATCACATCCATGTGAAGTAAAATATATCAGACTACAGGAGCAGCAAAAAGTAAAATGCAAAACATGGCCGCACTGACAGGAAAGCTCTGCAGAGAAATAGAACAAATCTTCAAAACTAGATGTACCAGCAAATTTTAACACAAAATACATAGAATTATCTTTATGTATAAGCAGACATTTAAGAGCAAATGCAGCTATAGTGGCTTTTCATGGGGACTCATGAGAAAGAAATGTTTTGATCTGTAAGACAATATGAAAAGATTTGCTTTTTGTCAAGAGCTTGCTTTTTGTGTTGCCATCAAAGAATTTTTTTTTCTCAACTCTGCGGCTCTACACTATCAGCTACACCATTCTGCTGTAACTGTACAAATAGAATTGCCCCATAATAAGCATGCTTTTCTATTTTGTTTTCCTTTTTAGGAGCTCATTGGCTTTCTGCTTCCTAATCCTAATGGCCTTTCCTTTTTAGCAGATCCATCTGCTGTGCCATCTCTACTCTTGGGATCTTGCCGTCCATTTTGAGCACCTCTATTCTGCCAAGCCATGTGTTAATCTTTGTAAGGCTTGGGGTTTTATTGCACATGGATGCATTAACGATAGCTAATACCGCTGTTAAGCTGTACATCTCACTGATGATGGTCTGTGAAGGTAAATGGCAAGCTGTTGGACTCTTTGGCAGTCTTTACCTTGCATTTACACAGTATTTTAATAAGCATATGAAATCTAAATTTGTTTGTGAAGCAACATTTTAATTAAAATGTACTGGCAAAGGCATGGCATCACACACACACACATGCACACACACACACGCACACACACACGCACACACACACACACACACACACACACACACACACACACACACACACTGTATATAAAGAGAAATATAGAGATTTTCTGTTCCTTGCCTTACTACACTACTACACTGCCAGTCAAAGAGGACATTTTTAACACACTGTACACGCTGTAAAGTCTCCACTGGATGAACAAAGAGTCTTATTGTGCACATTTACACATCATTATGCAACATACTCCTTCAGCTGTTTGGACATAGAAATAACATGGACCTCTCACTACAGTAGGAATGTCAGATGAATCAGTGTTTGTCTGATGTGATCTGAGGAAGCCCATATTCTCTAAATCATCAGCAGGTTGTATATTCACCCGGTAGACTTATCATTATAACTGAAAGTGGAATTTTACTACTTTCCTTTGACATGTGTACTTTTACTCCCAAATAATTCATCCTTGAGGCAACGCCTGGAGCATTAAATCCTAATGTCCCCTGCTGTAAAAACAGCAGTCTGGCCAACCTTCTGTGGAACTGGAAAAGTCTATGCAGTTACAGACTCTGACATACAGTGCAGGAGTGCAGCTGGTTTACACTGATGTGAGTTGACCACAGGACTATTGAGGTTTTCCATATGAGGCTCAATAGAGTGGGCACCAAGTGTTTTATTTTGTGCAGAATGGACATGGGACAAGGGACAGGACTTTAAAGCAATAAAAAGATAATGCATGTTCAACTACCTCAAGGCTGCTTAAAGTCATTTACAATAAATCAGCTTTTGCTTAAGTCACAGTGCTATGAGGCCATTTGTATTTGGCTGCAAAATAAGGATTTACAAGAAAGGGAAAAAAAAGACCTTTTTCTGGAAAGGACTTCTTGTCAAGCATGTAACTTATTGTCTTAATAAGATATTGTAGCTAAGTGGAGCTACATTTACCAGTAAGAAGCTAAAACAATGGTTAATGATGTCCATGTAGTTACTCTACACAGTTGTTTTCCTTATTTTAAAAGTGAGAAAACTTGCAACCATTTAAGAATACCAACTTTATGCTAAACATCTGTGTTTTGGTTACTAGGTATTTGGTTACTAATGAGCACAACTTGTAGGGAATTTGCCATTTTTCTAGTTTTAAGGTCTATTATGGTCTTTCATTGGTCAGATCTTTATTTTGATTAAAGGTTCAGTATGAAATATGGAGTAGCATCTAGTGGTGAATTTACAAGATTGCACCTCTCTGCCCTCACAATGACGCAGGTCTACAGTCACCTTTAAAATATGAAAGTCTTTCAATAGAGACAGTGAATAGATGTATTTGTAGAGGTGGATTACAGACCTCAAAATGGTATTTATTCTCTTCATTAGCATTTTAGGCAAAAAAAATAAAAGAAAAAGAATCTTCCATGTTACTTCCACGAAATTTGGATCATTATACATGTGGACTAATCAAATCAAATCAAATTTTATTTATATAGCGCCAAATCATAACAGAAGTTATCTCATGACACTTTACATATAGAGCCAGTCGGAACCAGTGTGTGTGTATTTTTAACACACACGCTCAGACCAGTGGACACTAAAATGTGCAGCTGTTTACAATCTATTTTTTGGGAGTTCAGTTCAGATCAGTAGTAATCAGATTTTCTATCAGTTTTACAATTCTTGCAGCTGTAGTGTGCAGATGCTTTGTCAACCCTAGAAAACACGTGTCAGCTTTAAGACCTAACGACAGTAAAGCTGCCTCATCCAGTTCTCTTTGTCTGTGTTTGCTTTTTGTATTGACGAAGAGATAGAGAACTTCTGTTAAGGGGATAGTATATGTGGTGTATATTATAATATAGTATTGTATAATATGCTACTTAATGCTGGTTTCTGCCCACAATAAATGGGAAAAACGAAGGAGGAAAAGAGGAAGGTTACTCTGACCTGAATGGAAACATAATTGATATCACAAATAGTACCCAGATGACCTCTGAAATGACCTTTGATATGACCCTTACTCTTTGTGGACACTGAACAGGCTCTTTTATAACCTTGAAATACACCTCACCTGTGTAAGCACTGCTGACAAGATGGATATATAAGGAAAGTCATTCTCTCAGCTGTTTGTGCCAAAAGAGTTGAAAAACCTTACTATATGTGTGTACAACTATGAGAATGAAAAAGAAAAGACGATGAGAAAGGAAAGCTTTTTGTTAAGCCATTGTTTGTCACATTTTGGTAACTTATGTCCTTGAAGCTTTGATCAGAGGTTTTCTCAGCCAATTTATGGATCCTCTTCATTCCATCCCATAATAAAAATAATTATGGATATCAGATTATATTCCTGTAATCAAATCTCTGGTAATCTACACACTGAATCATTAAGAAACTATATGTAACTTAATCTTAATGATTAATAATTTTAACAGTAGCAAGCTAAAACAATGGTTTGTGCAATGTCCCAACCAATGAACAGGACTGAGATAATTTACACATGATTTATACGTAAATGTCCCTGATTTTGTTGCTTGTAATATGCACAATTTACATTTTTGACAGTTTTAAGGCTAATTATAGAGTTATAATGGCTAAACTTAGATTTTATTTTGAAGAATTTTTATTGTCAGGTTTAAGACTGCTTTTACACCATCGCTACACTGCATATAAAATTAACACTTATAACAGTTTGCTCTTTCATGCTGTTTAATTGACAGTTATTGGTAATTGTTCATATTAAAGCCCATATATTTTGGTTTGAGAGGTGGAGTTTGTTGGATGTTAAATATTCATGGTTTTTCTATGGGTTTCATTCACTCTGTCGTCCCTCTAGGTTTGTCTGGTAGCAGGAAATGAGTGGGTTTTTACCACTGGGACACCCAGAGGCGATGTCAGCATACTGCAGCTTCGGCGTATAAAACCAGGCAGCTGCAGTCAGAGTAACAGAACATGCTTGTGCAATGATACAGGGAGGCTGCTTGTTCTGAGAGCACACAGCGGGGAGTTTCTACATACCTTACTTACATAATGAAGAAACAGCATGGCTGAAGACTTCCTCATAAAAGAGATCACGAACAACTGCTCAAACCTGGATTATTTCACTTGAAGTGGGTTCAGTCATGACTAACTGTGGAATCCAAAGTGATCCTTTTTGTTTCCATGGATTTCTTATTACAAAGGTAAGAAAAAGGCTTATTGTTTTATTAGGTAGGGTCATCGTAGATGCATTTTTAACACGCTATTGTAAAAAAAATATATATATATATTTATATTATTTGTAATTATTATTTATTGTTTACATTTTTTTTCTTATTTTATACAATTTCATTAAATAAAAATAAATTGTGCTCAGAGATTTTGTTTCCAAACTTGGGTGGAAGCGTGAATACATAAAGGCATTTAACAGCTTTTATTGTTATATAACCCATATTAAAGTGTCATTTAGGAAGGAAATGAGACTCCAGATGTTAGCACTGTGTATGTTTTGGTACGTTATCATGGCCTGGCTTATAAAGTGCAGCTGATCAAATAGAATTTATGTAGTGATGTTCTATAAAATGAATAGATAAATAAATACATGTTCTGCATATCAAAAACACTGGAATGTCTGTAATCCTTACCCCATGTCAGCATACAGTACAGATCTGTTGATTGACACTGTGCCTGGGTAAAGGCATGTTTCAAGGAATGTGTACAACAGCCTCAATAGAAACTGTTAAGACTTGTTCAGATTTCATGTGTTGCCTTGTCTGAGGAGAAAAATGAGGCCAAAAAATAATCTCTTCTATCATACAGGTGAGTCAGTTTAGGTCAGTGTTTTTCAACCTTGGGGTTGGGACCCCACTTGGGGTCACCTGGAGTTCAAATGGGGTCACCTGAAATTTGTATTAATTGATAAAAAAAAAAAAAAACCTTACTAATAAAAATATATGGTGAGTTGAGAGAGACAATGACAATCCATTAAAGACATGACAAACTGCGAAGCTGAAACTGAAGCACTGTAGTTCTGTTTATTTGTCAAATGTTCATTGTGGTTGGTTTCAGATGCTGCAGCTCTTTCATAATTCATAGTTTGAGTTATTGTTTGTTCAG
>JAPQRP010000029.1:5523435-5559959 GCA_037367295.1 Apogon hyalosoma
TTAATCGGTTAATCTAAATTGCCCATAGGTGTGAATGTGAGTGTGTTTGTTTGTCTCTCTATGTCAGCCCTGTGATGTACTGGCGACATGTCCAGGGTGTACCCCGCCTTCACGACCCCCATGACCCTAGTGAGGATAAAGCGGGTTCAGAAAATGGATGGATAATTATATTTTCCTCACTGCATTAAGAGCACATTAGTAATAAACTGAGTGAACTGTAACCTCTTGAAGTCTTGGGGTTGTTTTAATGTTTATCACTCTGCTGATTCTTTCTCCTTTCCCTCTCAGAATCTTCTCCAGCAGAAGATCCACGTCGAGGCCAGAGCCCAGCAGTGATGCTGGCAATGCAGCACCGCAACTCCTCTGGCATCACCCCCTCCCTCCCTCTCTCTAACTGCACCAGAGTGGTTCAGGAGCCGGAGATGGAGGCTGTGTTGCGTAATGACACCCGGCCGAAGAGTGATCCCACAGCCGCTGGCCTCAGCATGACCCTGGGCATCCTGTTCAATGTGGTGGCCCTTATTATCCTCGCCAAGGCTTACCGCCGCTTCCGCCAGCGTTCAAAGGCCACTTTTCTGCTATTTGCCAGTTCTCTGGTGGCTACAGACCTGGCAGGACATGTTATCCCCGGAGCTCTAGTTCTAAATAGATACTCATCAGGGTCCACATCTGATCCGATCTCCAACTTTGGTTCTGTGGATGATCCTGATGCCTCTTGCCTGTTCCTGGGGGGCTGTATGGTGTTCTTCGGCCTGTGCCCACTCTTCTTAGGCTGTGCTATGGCTGCTGAACGTTGCCTGGGCGTCACCAGGCCTTTACTGCATGCGCATCTGGTAACCACAGCGCGGACAAAGATGGCACTGGCCCTCATCTGGCTACTGGCTTTATGTGTAGCTCTTCTACCCTTCTTCAGTCTGGGAGCCTACACTTATCAGTACCCAGGGACATGGTGCTTCATAAGGGTCATGGAGGGCACTGAGGCCATGGATCTGGTCTTTGTGACGCTGTTCTCTGGACTGGCTTTAAGCTCCCTGAGCTTGGCCTTTGTGTGTAACACCATCAGTGGGATCACACTGGTGAGAGCAAAGCTAAAGAAGAAGAAGAAGTCCTGCTCCCAGCGCCGCTCGGCCAGGTCACATGACACTGAGATGGTGGTCCAGCTGGTTGGCATCATGGTCACCTCCTGCATCTGCTGGAGCCCTCTGCTGGTGAGTGTGGACAAATCACAAAGGGGAAAGGAGAGGCAATGCTTTGTGTGATATTTAACATGCATTTAGTCAATTTTTAACATGTCAGTAAAGTTGTATTTGATCAGTTTTACATAGAGAAAATAAAAACTGATTTAAAATGCAGATTTGCCCATTAGATTATTGTTCAGTACACCATCACTATCACAAAGTTCAAAAGAAATTTCAATATGCCTCCTAGACTGTAAAAATTTAAAATGTACACTCAAATAACATAGTTAGTTATTTAGTTTGATTTTTGACTCCCGTTTATCTTCAGTTAGTGTTATGAGCACATCTGCATTTTTTTGGTTCAAAGAAATGACCAGTTTGCATTTAGCACTTTTTCCAAAATAATGAGGAAATCATGTGTAGAAGCTGAAAAAGGTAGGATGAAATAACAACATTAAAGATGATAAATAACTCCCTGATTTATTAAATGCAGCATATTATGCAGCATCATTTGTATGACATGAAACTTTAACAATGGGTGAGAACAAAGCTGCTTCTGGTGTAATTCCATGTTTTCATTTGTTTTACAAAGTTCATTGTGCTTATTTATTTCAGTTAATGAAATAAATTTTTTCAGTATTACTTTTTAGTTTTTTCTTTGTCTTTTTTTTTTTCTTTTTTTGATGAAAATAACCCGGATCTAGGCTGGAATGTCTGCAAATAGGGAGTAAAATGTATGCCATGTAAAAATAAATGTACATTTCAAAACTATAAAGGATGAAAACAGTTTATGTAATGCTTATCTGCTCCAAAGTAAGACAGATCAGCTCAAACTATAGTGGTTTATCTGTGGTAGAAACAAGGAATCTTAAATATAACATCATAGAGGATGCCCACTGTTTATTGGAAAGTTATAATAATAAAGTTTATTACACAGAATCAACACAGTTTTTTTCATGACCTGTAAAACAATGAATTCCCCACAGTGTTTGTTGTAATTTCGTTTATTTGATGTTTTGAAGGTAAAAAGTGAAAGGATAACATGCTTTATTATCCATGTAGGGAAATTCAGCCTCTGCATTTTACCCATCCTGATACACACCCAGTCCTTTGTTGCCTGAGACACACATGATTTAAGCTGTTTGTTTCCATTCCATCAGGTTTTTGGACTCATGTCAGCCACACAGTCCTACTACAGCGGATCCTTAGGCAGTGACAGAGACACTTATAGGGGTCTGATGGTGACAGGTGTCAGGATGGCAACCTGTAACCAGATCCTGGACCCGTGGGTCTACATCTTGCTGAGACGTGCCATCCTCAGGAAAATCTACAGGATCACAAAAAAGCAGGCCAGTTTCAAGGGAAGCACATTCCGCTCAATCCGCTGGGACGCTGGCTCCTTTCACACCTCAGAGAAAAACAGTGGTAATAAGACTTAATAACATCTGAGGAGGAAAAAAGATCTGTCACTTTTTACGGAATGCCAGTGCACTCGTCTGTAGGATCAGTCCTGAGCTCACCAGCATTTCATCTTGATCAGGATTCAGTGTTAAAAGCCTCTGCATGGAGAATGATTTTGGCCAATGGAAATGAAAGCAACAGTGTCCATAATTTGTTTATATGAAGTATTAAGTATTGTCATCCTATGTGTTTAAAACAAATTGGAAACAGCATGATTTTTAACTGATAAAGACCCAGTGCCACTTTTGTGTTAGTTCCCAAATTAATTTTTCTCCTTATTTTACCACCATTTATTATATCATCCTCTGTATTTTGCATTTTTCAGTGGAATTCAGGTATTTTCCTATATCTGATTTACTAATCATGTAAATCATCAATCATGTTCATAAAAGCTCAGATTAAAGTTGAGGGTTATTATATCACAAACAGAGAAAATTGAAGAAAAAGTGACTTTTTCAGTAGCTAAATACTGTATGTTATTAACTGAACACAAAACAACTGTCTCCATCCACTGTCATTTATCAAACTCCATGGGTTTTATTGGTGAATCAGTGTTGTAGATGATGATAGTGTTTCCACCTTCACTACAGAGCCTCTGAACATCCAAATGGGTCATATCTGATGACCATGAGAATATGACAAACTGTATTTTACACCAATTATTTACATATATTGATAGGATTAGTGGTTCAGAGGTTATTAAACATTTTAGATCAGTAGAAGCTGTTGGTTGGCAGTGGATGTTTGGGTCATTTTGGGTTAATGTGACTGACCAGCTAATGATAGACTGTTCAACTTTAGTACTAGGGGTAAAAGGCTGTAAATTTATTTAAGGTATCAAAATGCAACATGGCTAATAAACAGGACATGTTTGCATGGTGGTCTGTCCTCTATGAGAGAAGATGTACAGTGAATAATAAAAAAAATGATTTACTGTGTTCATTTTTTGCTGAAGTGAAGCAAACATCTCAATTTCAAGTTTTGTTTGTACAGTAAATGTGCCTTTTTTTTTTTTTTACCTCAGTGTGAAGATGTGAAATACATTTTTGTAAGTGTCTAGTATAGTGATGTGGCCTGAATGTGAATGTGGGTCTTCGCAATGTGTTTGTGAATTGTGTGTACACAGTATTTTCCCTGAATGACTGGGAATTGAAGTGAAGCTATGTGTCTCTAAAGCTAACAGAATGTAAAACTTTCCAAAACAACCAAAAAAAACCCCAAAACCCATGAATGTAAGAATATGTATTAAATGGTTGCCTGTTAAGGCTGCATCCCATTAAAAAAAAGTCAAATTTTTACATCTTTTTATTGTAAATTACAGTTGTTGTTGTTGTTGTTGTTGTTGTTGTTGGTGTTTTGGTTTTTTTTTTCATTCAAACTGAACTTTCTACACAATAACATGTCAAAAGCAAAAATCTAAAAAGAAAAAGTTGAATTGCTGGCTGCAGTGAACTGGTATGCTTTAGTGTAAATGTGATCAAATACCTCCATATTTTTTTCAAAGTCCCAAAACATAAGGTTCTATAAGGTTTATACAGCATACTTTTGTTTCCTTGCTTGATCCTGATTTTAGTTTACATCTGCTGCAGGTGTTCCAGGTTCTGGGGTAGGCAGCAGGTGGCTAGAGTGTCTAACACCTGCTCTCCAAGCATCTCTGTTCAGCAGATCTATGCTGGCCAGATTGTATACTTTCATGTCGGCCTTCATACATTCAGACTAATGCTGTATTCCAGAGTGCTGGGAGATGGGAAGTTTCCGACATCCAACTCGGTAAAATGCATTGGAATGCCTTTTCAAGCCGGAGATCCTTGTTGCAAAGTGGGGCCAGATAGAAGACCCCGACCTCACCATGAAATACAATGTGACATCAACACAAAAATGGCGGTGCACTGAGTGCAAGTTTGCGATGAAAAAAAAATTTCATAATGTATAATTAGCTCATTCGTTATTTTGCTTCTTCTATCTCATTTGCGTCTATGAGAACACTGTACTGATGACAATCACAATGCCTCTTCACTAACAAAACAAACAGGAGCTTAGATCTGTGATCTCCATGTTTGTTTTTCATGTTCAACATGGATCACATGGAATACTTTGAGGTGGGATGTACTTAACTCCAAGTGAGATATATACTACCTCCCAGCACTCTGGAATGCAGCATAAGTCTTCCTTGGTCTCCCACATCCTCCAGAGATGGGAATCATAATGCTCATGACTGTGTTAATACATGAAGTGGTGCATTCGACGTGCCCATCTTAGTCGCCTGGTGCGTAGAACCGTTGTCAACTCCTGAATCCCCAGCTTTGCATGTAGTGTAGCAGAGGAGACATCATCATGAGGTTTGACACCACAGATCCAGCAGATCATGGATCTCTCATTTCAGCAAAGCTGCTGTAGGTCTGGAGACATAGGTGCACAAGTTTCACTTCCAAGCAGTAAAGCAGAGCGGACACAGACACTGAACACTTTTCCTCAGGTCATGAGAGATACATGCTTAGAAGTCAGGATTGGCAGAAGTTTCTTGAACTTCCCCCAGGCAATACTACATCTGGTAATGATGCTAGCTCCCATCCTCCACTGGCACTGAGCATATCACCAAGGTAACAAAGACTGGCTTCAACACTGAGTAGAGCTCCATCCACTTCCACCTGAGTGACAGGTCTCCCATCAATTGGACGTGCCTCATCATGACATATAGGACACATATTGTCTGGATAAGCAACAAGTCTGGCTTGGATGCCGCTGCACTTTTTGTGCACCCATAGTTTGCACTGAGAGCACTCAATGGAATTAACTTCAACCCTACTCTGACACACGTCATAGGGGAACCTGTCTGAGTCCGAGAGACCAAGTCCGAGGCCAGAGATCATGAACTTCCTCTTCTTCATGTTGACTCTCAGACCCTTGTTTTTCATGCCCTCCTTCCATGCCTTCAGCTAAGTGATGCATTCTTTCAGTGAATCAGTGAAGACCACAAGATCATCAGCATAGAGAAGCTCCCATGGCACATCGGTGTGAAACTCTTGTGAAAGTGCCTCCAGAACAAGGATGAAAAGTAATGGGTTGAGGACAGAGCCCTGATGTATGCCTACTCCTATGGCAAACTCTTCACTATACTGCCCATTGACATGAACATAGCTCCTGACATTGGTATACATACCCTGGATGACACGCACTGCCCACTCCTCCACACTTAAATACCTCAAGGCCCACCAAAGGACTTTCCTACATACTCAATCGAAAGTCTTCTCCAGGTCGAAAAAGGCAAGATATAGTGGCTTGTTTGCAGCGATGTACTTCTCCTACAGCTGGCACACGATGAAGATAGCATTAGTGGTGCCTTGGCCAGGCACAAAGCCAAACTGCATTGAGTCAATGTCCACCATTTTGTAAATGAAGTTGTCTATCACACACTCCAGGACCTTCATGATCTGATCAGTGAGCTTGAGACCATGATGGCTGCCATGGTCGAGGGCTTCACCTTTACCCTTGTAGAGGTTCAGAATCTAACTCTTCTCCCAGTCTTTAGGGATCACACCATTGCTGAAGATGACCATTGCCAAATGTCTCACCATCTCTACGCCCTCCTCACCAATGGCTTTCAATGATGCCCAAAGGACCGGCAGCTTTGTCACACTTTGTCTTGCCTAGAGCTTTGCGGGCTAACTCCATGGTGACTGGCGGAGGAGGACCCTCCACAGGGGCGACCTCAGGGAGTAGGTCGCTCGGCCATTCAAACTCAACATTCAGCAGCCTAGCATAGTGATCAGTCCATGCATTCATCTTCTCTGCATCACTGAGTAAGAGCTCACCAGCGTCATACCTGACACACTTCTCACCAACGGCATCTTGATTTGTTCTGTCCATCTTTCTTGGCAAGCTTGAAGATACTTACCTCATTGGGGGAGATGTTCACAAACATTTCTTTCTCTGCCTCAGATTTCACACACCAGAAGGCACGTTTGGGCACACGCTTAGCCTCAGTGTATATAGCTTTGACCTTCTTTGCTTCATCAGTCTTGCCAGCTTTAACCAGAGCCTTGTAGGTTTTAAATTGAGCCCACTTCATCTTGATTTCATCTTCCACCCTGTCATCCCACCACCAGGTTTCACATTTCCATTGGTGGTTTTTGGAGAGGACGCACACCCCAGAGGCTGCTTCCAAGAATGGGACCTTGAGTCTTGACCACACATCTTCCACAATGTATGCAGTTTCAATGGTAGCAGCAGCAATTACTTTCTCCTTGAAGGCAGCATGGAACTTGTTTGCAACAACTGGGTCACTGAGCTTCCAGGTACAGATGAGTAGAATGAACTTGCGCTTCTGCACTGGGGGGATGCAGACTGTGAAGTCACAGACTTCCAGGTCATACTGTAGAGCGCATTCCTCAATTGGGATGACTTTCATATCATTAACTGCTTTGCTGAATCTCTTATGTGAGAGTATGTAATTGATCTGTCGTCCTGTGGTTGCTGGAGCAGTATGTTTCTAGGTGAGACTCTCTTCAAGAATTGGGTGTTACCAACCACTAGGTAATTTGCCAAGGTGAACTCCAACACTCTTTCTCCCTCAGCATTTCAGACTATAAAACCTTTGCCACTGTGAACTTCTTCAAAACCATGGCCTTCAGCACCCACATGACCATTCCAGTTCTCTAAGGGGATGAGAACCTCAGAGGCTGGAATCTTGGTGACCACACTTTGTAACTGGTCGTAGAAGCACTCTTTATCAGCTTCAGTTAGCCCAACCTGTGGCGCATATACAGAGATAAAGGTGAAGACCACCTTGCCAATGATGAGTCTGACAAGGATGATTCTGTCAGAGATACAATGGACATTAAAAACTTTCTCCACTCACTTCTGAGCCAAAATAATCCCGGCTCTGCATTTACCATTTTTGTTTCCACTCCAATAAAACTTGTAGATGGTGTTCTTTCCTTTGATTGGATGCATCTGATTGGCTGTAAGACCACCAGCCCATCTGTGCTGTTGCATGCCACAGAGACCCACTTTTCTCCGCATCAGTGTCTCCACCACCTCACTGTCTCTCATCTTCAGGGTACCCTCATTCCACATGGCAGCCTTGAACTTGGTCAGGTGGTTGCTGGATTTGCCTTGATGGCTGGACCCTGCCTCCCACACCCAAGAGTCAACCAAGCCCGAGACATTACCAGCACGCCTGCAACATCTGCCGGCACCACTTATCACAGATTCTGGTGTTTGACAAGCCATAATACTGGAATGAAGATGTTTAACGGGGCCGCCTGTCCTGGCTCTTGCTCCAACTCAGCTCTTTGCGGTGTCTGAGAACTCCACCATTCCCATACTCAGGCTGGATGCCTCATCGTTGTCCTCACGAAGGTGGATCATTTGCTGACCCACAGTGGCAACTGCACCAGACCATCAGTCTGTCGAAGACGGCCACAGAGGCTGTACTGCCATCCAGGTTGAAGCAGCTTGTAACCCCGAGAAGGGGGGCTAGGAGTGGGTACGGTCCCCTGCCTAAAGGGAGCCCGGAGGCAACTGTGGTTGAGGGCAGCCTCACTTTCCCACATTCACATTCATGAATGCCACAGCTGGATGCAATTTAACATCATACCCAGGACCAAAGATTGGGATTGGTCACAGCCATTTTAATTTTATTGAGGCAGCTTTCCTCGATTTAGCAGAAATAAATGAAATGTTCAAAGCACTGACAATGTTAGAAATTTAGTTGAAATGTTCCTTTCAGTGTTGCTAATCACATCACTGTGATGAGAAATAATGAACTGTTTCACTGAGTAATATGTTGCAACTGCAGCATAAAGGATAAAGTTTAAATAATGAAGTGGTATTTATCTTTGTAGAAGGTAACATATTTCTTTGTGGGGCAGCCTTGGCTCAGGAGGTAGTCCAATAACCGAAGGGCTGACGGTTCAAATCCCACTCTGTCCCAGTCATGTGCTGTTGTGTCCTTGGGCAAGACACTTCACCCTACTTGCCTCCAGTGCTGCTACTCACACTGGTGTATGAATGATCGGTGGTGGTTGGAGGGGCCGTAGGCGTGAATTGGCAGCCACGCTTCTGTCAGTCTGCCCCAGGGCAACTGTGGCTACATATATAGTTTACCACCACCAGAGGGAGAATGTGAGAGTGAATAAATAATGGATCCACTGTATGCACTTTGAGTATGTGTTAATAGAAAAGCGCTATATATATCTAATCCATTATTATTATTATTCTTTCCTATGACTTAAACTAAACTGATAAAATTGGTGGGTGAGGTTAACGTTAAAGACATACATCAATTAAAACATTATATTAAAACATATTAGTCTATTGCAGGGCTGAATGATGTGGCTAAAAATGTTTTCATAATAAAAAAAACATTTCTTATCAGTCTATATTGATAGTAAATACTTTGAAATTAAAGTGTAAAGTCCTGAGTTTTTGGTCCTGAGTGAAAGCAGAAGATGATTTTTGAGGATGATTTTGTGATATTAAGCTAATCTTTATGAGATGTGACAAACTAGAATAAATCTAGACAAATCTAGATAGAACTCAAAGTAATAATTAAAGCAGCATATGACTTTCATCACAAATTTTCTTCAAATTTGTAAAACCTGAGTGATAGCCTAATTATCACTAATCCATTAAGTCTTTCTGTGCTTACACACCTGAATTACTTCCCTCATGGTGAACAATTTCTAAGATTGGTTTAGTTTAGTTCAGACACAAACATAATACAAAACATAGAGAAAAAAACAAAACAATAAAAAAAAAATAGAATGATAGAAAATAGAACAACTGTTGTGCCTGAAAGGGAGTAGGAAGAAGCCACTGCTCATCCACTCCTACCCCTCGATTCCAGTCCTCTGACTGTTAGTGCCTAATCACATTAAACAACATAAAATTGTGATTATCCATAAACACACCCCTACAAACCTGTGCACTCATACACATACAGTCACATACACATACATGCACACCAAATTACATCTACATCAGTCTACATCTGTACACCAACCCACATCCACACACCCATGTATATACACACCCACAACACAATATAACAACCTGACAATCCAAGTAATGATCACACCCTTCCTTGAGCCAGATATTGTGACAAAACCATTTGTTTCTACATTATTTTGAATTTTTGAATGTTTGGACACTGCCTGGGGTCTACCCCCAATCCATTCCAAAGCTTGACCCTACTCACCGATACACACAAACTTTCCCTGGTTGTCCTTACTGCCTGGACTTTGAAATTCCCACATCCCCTCAGGTTATAACAACCCTCTCTAAGAGTAAACAGTTTTGGATGTTGGCTGGTAGTTGATTATTATTGGCTTTATATAGAAGTTGGGTGGTATACAAATTTACTAAATCATTAAGTTTTAATAGTTTTGACCGCATGAATAACAAATGAGTTTGACACAAATACCTGACTTTTTGTAAGACTCTCACAAGCAGTCCATTTGTTTTGATACCAAACTGAAATGTCACTTGGGTCTTTTCAGAAACTTTGTCACAAAGTATATTGTGGGAATGGGAATCCCACACAGCCACAGTAGCAACAAACATGGTGACAACAAGCAATGAAACCATGTCCACTACTGGGTCAGAAGAAAAGGCTAGATTCACTGTAAGTCATTTGTCATCTTATAATACGGAGTGTGTGATCATGAAAAACAATTGATTAGACATCAGATTCATGGCATTTTCAGAATGTGTCATTGTGTAGGCTTATCATACATGCACTGTAAGGAGCAAGTGAGCAGTGAGGGCCCAACCATGTATGCTTGCGAGGTTCTTTTTTTGGATAATTTTGGCTGTGTTCATGCATATGGTGTATATTTTGGCATTTTGGTATTTTTATAGCAACATTATTTTCTGGTATTAGCAGTGTGTCCAATATTAGAACCGGTCTTTAGGGTTATTGTAGGTTGATTATAACTTTTTCAAGTCTTAAACCCTTAACAAGTGGGAAAGAGGAATTCCTACATTTTCACGTCCATAGAAACGTCCCCTTCATCATGGTGTTGCGTCCAGTTGTTGAGGTTAAAACAGCTTTTTTCAATTCATCGTCTTTCCTTCATTTTGCTCCTCCTTCTCTACGCTTACATTAAAGTCACGTGAGACTTTTGCCCAATGAGCAGTGTCTTTTTGTAAGTCGTGGGCGTTGCCATTCGGGCACAGACAGGGAAGACTCGACACCGGGAGCTAACGTGCAGTATCGTCCATTATCAGAAACGACACCGCGGTAAGTAAAAAAAATAAGAAAACGGATTTGACTGTGACCTGTATAATAACTTTTAATAGGTAATCGAATCCAGTAAGAATTGATGACATCGGTTAGTGTGGTCTACCTTGGTTATATGCGCATCAGAAAATTGGTTGATTTAGCATTGTTTAGCTAAGCTAACCCACTAATGGCTAACTGTGGCTGAGCATTCAATGGGGTCTTGCTCCCGTTTCCTCGACCATTTTGCTGTCTGGCTGTCTACAACACACTGCCTAAATTCAAATTGTGTGAATGCCATCTCTTTGCGGCTTTGTATAGGTTTGCACTTTTCACCGGGCATATGTCGGTGCATGCGATGTAACACAGAGTAGGATAACATCGCTCAATATTTAACAACGGTTGCTCTGGTGTTTTGTGGGGGATGTTAGCCGCTATCGTCTCCCGTTGGACGTTGCATCGAATTAAAATGGCGACTGTTTTTGATACCCCCATATGAAACTCGTGTTTGTGCGTCCACAAACTTCGATGTCGCGTTTTCGTAGTTCATTTTAACTTCTGGAGCAAATATTATGAATAGTGAATTAGTAGGATGTAGTCATTTGACTGCGATAAGTAGTCTGGCTAACTCTGTGCCACGCTTAAAAAAACCTGTAACTTTAAAATAAATCTAATAAAAAAAATAAATAATTTCCCCATTTTTTCCCGTTTGTTGCCTTTACCGTGTAATATCCGTGTTATGTTGTGAAACCACGAGGACTGTACGTGTGTCAGGTTGAACTCGATGTTGGCTTCATATCCGTTGTGCAAAGACTAACATTGCTTAGAATCTCAATTAAAACCCTATAATTAATACTGACTGGGTTATTTTGTTGCATCGCACATCATTTGAGATAATATAGATGGATAATTGTGGAGAATTTCTGTACATTTTACAATACTCTTTTCCTGCTTGTTCTTCAGACCCTTCTAACTTGCACTGCTGCTGTTAGAATTTTTTGTCCTGAACTGTCAAGGTTATTGAAGTGGAAAGAATATGTTTTAACTAACTGTCCACTGTGCGCTCATACTAGTATATTATGTCTCAGTAGAGCGAATCTAAATATTTTTGATTTCATTTGTTGTCTTTAAGTGTGTACAGAATCACAGTATAGGCCTACCTCTGTGCATGTAGCCTGGCTATATGAATACGTTTATGGGCCAGATCAAGTGAAAGTGAACAGGAGTGTCAAAACTTAAAGTTTCACCTATCATTTTTCAAATAGGCTAATTTTTTTTTAGCATAACAGCTCTATTTTATAGAAGTGTTTACTAAATTTCAGTATCACGTGTAGATAAAAAGATATATATAAAAAAAAACAATATAAAATTAAACCTGAAAACGACTAAAATACGTAAATGCACTATTAACTTCACTTATAATATTTTTTCTTGATTGTATAAGTGATACAAAGTGTCTATAGGACTGGACCCACACCCATGTCACTACTAGTTATTTGTCCATACTGGTTTCGGTTTACATGCGCACTATGCCACTGCGCCAGCGTTCTTTCGCATTAAAATGGGTTAGGGTTACGGTTAGAGTTAGGCATCCAGGCGACTTACATATCACTACGCAACGGCTCACTGCACATGTACATAGGAAGTGCCGGACAAATAGCTAGCAACGACATGGGTCTGGGCCCGGACCAATAGCAACAGCCTAAGTGATATTTTAAGTCTGTGAATCTGTAGGAATTAATTATTCAACAGTACAAAAATATAGAAAGGTTATGTACAATCAAATTATTTGTAAAATATGCTCTGTTATTAGCTGAATATATTACTTCAGTTGTAATATGTATGTTAAATAAAAGTTTATTAACATATTTGTAGTGTTTTAGTTTCAGCAAAGTCTTTTATTATGACTACTGAATGAAGTAACCAACTGCTGTCCCCGTGTCACAACTTATTTGTGTTCATTAAAGCTTATCATTTAAACATTTTTATCCAGTATTGATCACAATTGTAGTTTAACATCATAGCTTAAGCCCTATGTTTCATTTGGGATCAATTTCTTATGAGAACAGCATGTTTTGTACATTTGCATAAAGTGAAAAAAAAAAAAAAGATGTTCATGTCACGCAGCAGTAATTTAAGTATATTTACCCCAAAATTTTATTTCTGTAAATTGTAACATGTCATGTGAAAGTACTTACTGAGACATGTATTAAACATGGAGATAAGTTATTTAGTTTTCAACATAGAGCTTTTTGGAACATGAAATGTGTCCCTGTGTCACCGCTTGATCTAGCCCTTATATTACATTAAGATAGACTTATATTACATTAAGATAGACTTTATTGATCCCACAATGGGGAAATTTCTCAGTTGACAGTAGCAAATACAAAAATAAAGTGCAGGAAAGACAGAAAACAGAAGATAGGCTATACACTATCATATACATTTACACTTTACAAATCCTGTTGAGCAATGTCTCCCTGTCATTCCTTAGTTATAAGATCTCTAACTGGTCATAAATGTGCAATTATGTCTTGTGGACATGAATAATACCCACACGACTAAAATGCGATTTATCACAATGAACCGCATTTGTTGCTGTGAAAGTAGGGCTGTGCTTCTGTCCTGAGGCAGTTGTTCTACCAACAATCCTAGGTTCCTACAGCTGGTGTCCACTTTAGTTTCTCAGGAGATAAACAGAGAGTAAAAAGTCTTAAAGTGTTTTTGGACTGAGGAATACTTAACTGAACAAATTTACATGACAACAGAAGTTACTTTATCTGTGTTAAAACCATCCATCTGTTGTTTGTTGATCAGAGTTGGCTGTTAAATAGAATAAATGCATTTTGATTTCTCTCCTTACAGACAAGCTGCAACACTTCCTGATTGCTAAGAGGACTCTCTTTAACGCTTCTGTGCACTGGATAGAGGGGTTAACGTGGTCTCCAGAACAATGGTAAAAATGAGTTGGATACTGACATTTCTTATCAAGCATACACGTTTATTGATTTAAAGTCTTAATTTTTAACCCTTTTATAGAAGTTTACAGTAACTTTAATTGAAACAGTGAATTTATCTGTCATGGGTTTCCATGTTTGATGATGGGCACAGTAGTTTTTTGTTTTTTTTAATGTCACTGTTAACAGGACAAATAAATACGTATGTGTCAAATCTAATTTAAGTCACAGGGCTAGTGCCAGAGTTTTGTCATTGCAGTCTGCCTGAGGCCTTAGGAACACATGCTTCAGTTTCCACATTACTGGTCTCCTTCAAATTAGCTTTGGCTGTTCTACACATCCTCTTGTGTAATCACTAGTGTTACAAGCTGGCATAGACATGAGAGCATGTTATTCAGTGTTTTAATTAATCAGAGGCAGGCCAGTGGCACAAAGAGTAGGCCTGTCCGTATAATTAAGTTTAGCCTTTTATTCTTGATAAATGCGCTTTCCAGGGTAACCAGTGACTGCCTGATAAAACAGGATTAATAAAGTTAGTTGAATAACTGCTCAAGGTAAAACCTGGAACATTATGAAATCTGTGTTTTGGGCTGAAAGTGGGGGAGATGACCTCTGTTGTATAAATATAAATAATGTATACTTTATCTTCCAGGACTAACTCACAGCACAGAGGTCTTAATGTAAAAAAAAAAAAGTAGATGTTGGGTTTTATCTTGAGTCAAGCAGATTTAATGACGTCCTGCTTGGATGCCTTTGTTTTGCACGTTGATTATCATTCTCATTACATGGATGATGTTCTGGTGTAATTTGGTATGTTCTCATCTATTGTTAGGTTGAAAATATAAAACTTAAGGTTATTCGATTGTACAAATGAAATATTACATTCAAAATTGTCACTAGTCTGTCCCCTTTTCTCAATGAACAAGCTAATAGACTTAAGTTGTAATATTATCCACAATATTTGCACATGTCACTTGTACTAGTTTGTGTAGACTTAGTCTTTGTGACCTTAGAATGAGCCATTCCCTTCATGGAGTCTATAACAAATGTCTCTTGTTTTTCATGTTGTGGCAGGTGGCATCCAGCTTAAAGGTGGACAACTGTCACCCAGGTTTTTTTTTAAATGCAATGTTTCATCTTCCTATGCATCCTGCATTGTAGAAGGATGAAATTAGAAAAGGACGCAAAAAATATGAACAAATGAGTCGCAGGGGATGCAAAGATAAAACAAAATTCACGTTTTTTCCCCACATGTGGTCAGTAAAAATTCACATTTTTTTTTTTGAGCCAGCCATTTAGTACATGGTCAATAGTGCAGTCTGTGCGTACCTCCATCCCATACATTCTCTCTCTCTGTTTCTCTCTGTTGCTCTCTCTCAAATTTCACTTTTTATCTTTCACTTTACGCATAGGCCGTAATACTGTGTTGTGAATTTCTCGATCTGCAGAGTGAACACTGGTGAAAACATGCCTCCGAAAAAGAAAATAAAACTTTTGTTTAAATAAGGTTCTTCCTGGCTCAGGATGTACAACTGCCAGTGAACTGGTCTGTTACGATGGTCATGGATCTTATGCTCATGTTAACCCCTCCCAGGCCCCCACTGGTTCAGATCCTCACCAGGCAGAGAAACCGTCTCAATATAGATACTCAGGACAAACTCATACGAGTTAAAATGGGGCCCAAACAAGTGAACTTCAACTTAACAAAGACACTTAATATCTGGAAAACAAAAAAGGGGACGAGGCTTTATGAACTGAAGGAAATTAAAAAGAAATCCAGTGACTGACCTACAGAGTAACTTGACCATATGCCACTGTTGTGATATGTCTATAGGCTCAGTCACAAATGCTGTTACAAACGGCTACAAACACCATGTGAACGATTTATGGACCATTTCATACGACCTTCTCAAGGCAGCCTTATAAGAATGGAGAGTTCGTACACTGTTCCTAAGTTCGTAGCCAGGTGGATGATCTTGTGCAAGATTTTCTATGAACGTGCTACAAAATCCCCTTTCGTAGGGTGCCCTAATGAATGTCTTAGGAACAACCTAAGATCAGTGTACGACATTTGTGGATCAGGAGGCCATTCCAGAAACCCATGTTTCTGCAGTGGCCGCAGGTAGATTGCAAGTAGATCACAAGAACACATTACGTTGTTATTAGGGGCCCTTTACAGCGTTCACACGAACAGATGTACAGACAGAGATTTGCACAGTGTTCTTAAGATTGATTTAAGGTGTTCCTATAAGCAGTAGTGAGTCATTCATGTGGCATTAGTGGCATTCTTAGAGGGAGTCATATTCAAATCGTCAAGATGGAGTGAATGACTGGACTCAAACACACAGTGCTGAAGGGAAAGTGTTGTATTAACAGAAAAATAAACATGAAGAAACAGCACAAAGCTTGGAGAGAGATAATGCAGAGTCCGCAGGGTGATGGAGAGAATGTGCATGATGGACAGTTAGGGTAAGGTACTCGATGACGGACGATTAGTGTTTTTAACATTCAGTTCCCTGTATTATTCTTGGGCATCTTTGTTTTATTCTTATACCTTCTACTTCAAATTTCTTCATTTAATGTCTTATTATGACTCTTTATTTTTTAATGTTGATAGCATTTCACCATTACTACCCCTTTAATTACAACACAAACATTGCACTATCCACAGGCTTACCTATGCCAGCACCACAGTGTTTTCAGTCATCAGGCTTGTAGATCGCTAAACCTTGAACCCAGCCAAGAGACTTGAGGCTTTTGAATTCTTGCAACGTGTAGTAACTTATGCTGAAAACTAGATGGTTAACTAACTGCATGTGGGTACACGGTGGCAGATCCCCACACCAGTCAGACACTGGTAAACACCAGTAGTTCGTAGGGGTCTATATCCTTAATATCGCTGAGCTTCTCCAAATACCTTTGCTTAGCAGTCACATTGAGCTTCTCTCGATAGGCATCCCTTTGCTTTTGCTGTAGCCATATCCTTTTTTTTTTTTTTTGTTTTTGTTTTTTTTTGTTTTTTTTGTTTTTATTTTAATTTATATGGCTCTTTCCTGCACGTCTGTACTATGCTGTAGCTCATAGCAACCAATAGCTTTAAAGTTAAAAAATTGGGGTTTTTGTTTTGATTTGATTTTTGCAGAGGTTAAAGTGGACATGACTAGAGATGTCCACACTAACTTTGGTGATGATTGATCACTGTTCTAGGGCATTAAACTACATTAAGCTTTTTTTATGTTAAACATTTTAGAATGTCCCTCTTCTTCTGCTGCTGTTGGTTTATATGTTTATATACCGATCTAAATATTCTAGAAAAGCGTAAGCTCTTCCTACTATCGACTTGAGAGTACTGCGAGTTGCATATAGGGGTGCTTTATGGCCACCTTACGACAAAAAAATTCATAAAGTGGCCGTAGGTATGATGTAGGAAGGTCCCGAGGTACCCTTACGAAGAAAGTGACAACTGTATGGTCTTCATATGATACAAAATCATATCATTTTCTCATGGAGGCCTGAAGTTGCTCTTGTCATCTGAATAGCAACCGTACCAACTGCATAAGACAGTTGTAGGAAACTACTGCTCCCTCCACAAATGTCTACGAGCTCCAGATCTCGTATGAACTGGGAGATTTGTACAAACCCATTGTTTGTAAGAAGCTTTGTGACTGAGGCTTTACACTCACCAGGAGTGCCACCACTGACCAGTCTGTGTTATATCACCCTAACATATTTATATCCCCGAACGGAGTGTCGGGGATATTATATTTTTGGTCCAACCGCCGCTGCTGGATATCCTTCGTGTTAACGCGATAACTTGAAAGATATTCGGTTTAGAAATTCCATGTTTTCCATATCAGTGAATATCATGGAGAGGAAGAACTGATTCAGTTTTGGATGATTTACTATTTCTAGATTGCCCACAGGGGGCTACTCAAAAGTTTAAAATCACTAAACACTCTTTTGTTCATATCTCTGGAATTATTTGTTTAATTGACTTCAAATCAAGTGCAAATGAAAGGTCATGACCTGGGGATGCCTCGAGTCATGACATCATTAAGGATTGGGGCATTTGGGGATATACCCCTAGCTGTCGCTTCCTACGGCATAAGCCTAGTTTAAAATTGTCATTCTTTCAGAATATTTACGTTTGTTCATTAAACAGTTCAGGAAAATATGATTGTTTCACTTTTTGTTTATGTGTGTACAATGGTGTATATGTTTGACATTATGAATGATTTGATATAGAAAATGAAGGTTATGAAACAGACTTTTTAAAATTAAAGTCTTATTTTGGGACTCAATAGTATAGCAGTGGGGCTCAACAAAAAATTAGGACATGTACCAATTTGTAGATGAAACACTAAAATGTGGTATAGAGTTAATATCACCTAAACAAAAAAGCTCTGACCTGACAAAACAAACAATGGCTGTAATGACTCTTTCCTATTTTGCATAAGAAAGAATGAGGTGATGGATATTCAGGTGGTTGGAGTCTTCAGCCTCTTTCATATAGCACAAAAGCTTAAACATTGAACCTTTAGGAAAACTGCTGTTTCTCCTTTACTTACAATCTCACCTCTTTTCATTTCCAAGCCTCCCCCAATGCGCCACCGCTCCATGCGTGTCTTCATGAATGATGACCGCCATGCCATGGCGAAACACTCTGCCATCTACCCAACACAGGAAGAACTGGAGAATGTTCAGAACATGATATCTCACACAGAGCGAGCCCTCAAAGCGGTCTCAGACTGGCTGGATAAGCAGGAGAAGGGGTCTTCAAAACTGGACTCAGACACAGATGCTGATAAAGACAGGTAGGAGATGCTAAAGTCTTCCTAAAAATGTCATTGGTAAAACATGACATAAGTGCAGATTGTATTATCATAATGAAGAGGAACAAGCCACACGTTTAACTATCTAATCTGTGTTTTTAAAGCGACCATAAAGAACAGGTCACACGCTCCCTGCGGGGCGTGATGCGGGTGGGTCTGGTAGCTAAAGGCTTACTACTAAAGGGGGACCTAGATCTGGAGCTGGTGTTGCTCTGCAAGGACAAGCCTACCATCTGTCTACTAAAGAAAGTGTCTGAAAACCTGGTTACACAGCTGAAGGTGAGGCTTATGTTTTAAAGTCTTGTAAACATTAGAGCTGCACAATATATTGTTTTAACATCGTCATTGCAGTGTACTTGTGCGCAATAGGCACATCGCAGGTCCTGCAATGTAGGAGGCAAATGAACTTGACATGTTTTCATCTAATTTCAACTTGGGTACCTGACACACTGTGCGCAGCGATCCATTAGTCACAATCGTTCTTAATCAGTTTGCCGAAGCAGACCACGCCCCCTGCACATGGAGGGAGTTGCTGGTAACAACTTTGAAAAATGAGCAATGAACAAGAGAAAATCACCAAAAATGAAAACTTAGTGCCACAAAGAAAAGCAGTGCGAGTTATCTGGAATTATTTTGGTTACAAGGATGATATTGAAACATGTTCTGTGTCGACAGTGCCTTCCACCAGTCAACACAAGAGAAAGCACAACTAATTTATTTGACTATTTACATTGGCACCACACAGCTATTATATCCTCCTGAGTAGTTTTTCATATCACAATATATATTGCAGGGTTTAAAAAAAAAGTCTCAATGTCAGTTTTTCCCAGTATTGTGCAGCCCTAAAACATATAACAGAAATGATATGTGAGCCTGGCTTCTTGCTGCAACTGAAAACTGAACTTGAACACAAACAAATCAGCAGTGGTTATGCTTTTTTTTTTAATTTAATTTCTTTACATGATAATTTTTCAGCTCATCACAGAGGATAAGTACGTGGTGAGCCAGAACATCCGTGAGGCCAGTATAGTCATCAAGAACACCAAGGAGCTCCCTCTGACCCTCACCATTCACCTGACTTCCCCTGTGGTGCGTGAGGAGATGGAGAGGGCTGCAGGCGGAGGTAAGCTCCTACACCAGGGCCCCTGTGTTGTTTTTTAATGGCACCCCGCCTCCAGCAGGGAGGCCAGGCAACCAGGCTAGACAGCTATTGTTTATTGGGCCTTCAATGGAGCTAGGGGACAAGAATGCACTGTCACATAATGAAAATGTGCTATGTTTATAGCTCTCTAGACACTCTCATAGTTCCATGTAATGTAATTGTACATTTTTGATGGCCCAATATACAGTACAGGGCAGGTAGCTCACTGACTGCTGAAGACATGGCTTTCTCTCCCCCCTTTATGATCAAGTTCATAACGAAATGAAGGCTTACTGAGAATTTAACAAAATACAAAAAGAAAGAGACCACTTTGTTTGCATGTGTTTTATCATTGATGATGAACGGTTTGCATTGCAGCAAAAATGAGAAGCAGAGCGTTCGCTGAAACTGTCCTTGGTTATTAGACCCAACAACGGGCTCTTGACTGTCACTGATGTTCTTTAGTACGGAAGGCTTCAGGTTACAGATAATGACAAGGGACACTTGGTATGCATCCAGAAATCCATTGGATAGACCCAGGTTGTTAGAATGTAACAAAGGCTTCATCATGTATTTACATGATTATTAGTGCTTACTTGTGCAATAACATGGTAAGCTTTACAGTAGTTGACATTCTGTTTGGTACTCTCAACTGCAATGAGGACTTCACTTTTAGCAAGTGTTGAACCTTGACCTTATCTGTCGCCCTTGGCTAACAGCAATGCCCACTTTGGGTCTTTTGTTTTTCAAGCCATCAGTTTTGCTGCAGTGTGGACTTGTTTTGATACCCACTTTTTATGCATCTGATAACGTCTGCCTGTGGTTCCAATTCTGATTCTCTCTGTCAAGCCTTCTAGTTTGTCAATTTTTAGGGACGCTGGACCTTTGACCAACTGGCCGCTCTCTGTCTCGGAAGGGGCAAAGTGCAGTGCACCCAGTATAGGGGTGAAGGGGAGGGGCTCTGCCTCCTGTTAATGTCCGAAAGGAAAAGCAGACCATTTAAGCGCTGAGTCTAAGGCATCTGTTTGAGTTGGAGAGACAACCTCCCTTTTGATACAGTAAATAATCTCTAAATAAACAGACATTTTTACGCTAGGGATTTTTACTACTGTTATGTTCAACCCACTTCATTATGCTGTCGTCTCTGTGGGTTTTAAGTTTAAATATTGTGTGCCGGGCCGTGCAAAACTACACTAACTGGGAGGTTAAGAGCGATTGGTGGTTCTCCAGTGGAGGGGTCCCCTTCCCCTTACCCCTCCTGCCTGTGGCTTGGGAAGGCTGCCTGTGTTCCCCCTGGCCGGCTGACAGAACTCCCCTTGGTCAAACTGTACCTTGTCTTCTTATTCCACCTGCCAATAGAAACGCTTTCAGTCAACGATCCCCCGGATGTTCTGGACAGGCAGAAATGCCTAACTGCCTTGGCGTCTCTCCGCCACGCTAAGTGGTTCCAGGTTTGGATCTTGTCTTTATTTGTCTCTAAAACAGAAGTAATTTTGAGTTTGGTTTTTATGCTGTTTGTCCTTTTTTTCTTTTATTTGGGCGTTCCATGTGTTTCTTCTTTTATTTACTCTATTGAAGTGTATTTCCTGTAGTAATACCTGATGATCTGGATGTTTATTTTGTAGGAAACCTTTGTCATGACACTGTTGTAGAGTTGCTTTGCTCACTTAACAGGTTCAGCCACAGCGCCATTTTAAAGATGTTCATTGCTGCTTTTTAGTCCTTGAGTTCATTAGTCTCCCTGGCCGTCATTCAAGCTGATTAACTCGCATTAGGCAAAAAACTAAAATCCAAATCTGGGACTAATACACCATGTATCCAGGTGCAATATTTCTACAGTGTCAGTGTTGGTGTGAGTGAGTTGTTGTTATTTTCACATATATGCAAGCTAAAGCCCTTTACACTGCCTCATTATGTAGTTTTAGAAGAGAAAATGTCTTTTTCTAAATCATGTTGATGATAAAACTCGTCGTAGTGTTGTGGCCTGTGTCATCTTTGGCTTTCACACTATAACAACCAACGCTCCATCTCTGCAGCTTCTTTTTGTAGAGAATGTGGCCTCAACTTCTCCCGCTCTCTGGCTGTTTCTGTGTGCCACAATTACAGGAATATTGCACCTTGAAAAATCTTTGTAATTGTTTTTTGATTGTCACTGATCTTTCAATGACAGCACATGCCAGCATACCCTTTTATACAGCTGACTTGATTCTCTCATTAAAGCTGGTAAAAAGTTTGAGCTGGCTTTATGGATTTTCTTTCCAATGTTAGTTCTTAAGCATGATCTTCACCACATGTACAAATGTTTTAATACTTATCATCAATCATGTTGGCTTTTAACTTGCAGTCATGACTGAATAAGTAGCATCTTTCAACAAAACAAAAACATTTTCTATAATCCAGTATAATTGTGCGTTTCCATAATGACAAAGCTAAGCTGTTATAGTCTGTGTGGCTTCATTTTTCATTTATTTACTTGGATGTTTGCTTTATGCTCCACATAGACGTCTTGGCTTTATTTGACTAAGGCAGCTTGTCTTCCTCGTGCCCCTTCCCCCTCCCCGCATGTGTCCCCAGGCGAGAGCCAATGGACTGCGTTCCTGTGTCATCGTCATCCGAATCCTAAGGGACCTGTGTGTCCGTGTCCCCACATGGGCCCCACTCCGTGGCTGGGTATGATATGGCTGTTTTTTTTTTTTACAGTCTCAGTGTACACAACTGTTAATGTGCACACAGTTTTTTAAAACGATGAGATGGCAAACATAAAAAGTTGTTTTTGTAAACAATAAATTGTGAGCAAGCCTGATTGACTTCATCCTCTACAGTTTTAAAATTCTCATCTGTTGTCTCTGCAAATGTGCAGGCCATTTTCCATCACTGGTATGGGGAAAAGGGTTCTGTAAGTTGACTTAGTATCTCAAAATAATGAATTGGCTCAAAATTAGATACATTTACTTTAGTCATCATTTTGACTAAGCATTTTTTTTTTCATGACAGTGGTAAAAATAAAATGTTGTGTATAGATGTCATGTATGTATACACGGCTCAAATTCTGAAAATATGCTGCCTCCATTTCAGAAGAGTGGAACCTGTGTTCACTGATTCAGAGATGTAACGCAGTGACCGAAAATCTTATTTGTGACCTCGCTTACAAATAATGTTGTCAAATGACAAGTCATCTTCCACCCTCTCCTCCTTCACAGCCACTGGAGCTGATCTGTGAGAAAGCCATTGGCACAGGGAACCGGCCCATGGGGGCAGGAGAAGCTCTGCGGAGAGTTCTAGAGTGTCTCGCTTCAGGAATTCTCATGGCAGGTATGTATATTCACCTCACACTGATGTGATCCTTGGGGGTGGATGTGTGTATGTTTATGTGTTCAATACTGTCAGGTGTTTCTGTGGCAGATGGCGCTGGGATCTCTGATCCATGTGAGAAGGAGCCTACAGATGCCATTGGTCACTTGGACTTCCAGCAGAGAGAAGACATAACACAGAGTGCACAAGTGAGAGAGGTTCAAATGTATCTATGTATTTATTGTGTTGTAATCATACATAACTCACTTACCCTCTCGTATTTTCAGCATGCCTTAAGGCTGTCTGCTTTTGGACAGCTTCACAAAGTGCTTGGAATGGATCCTCTTCCTTCGAAGATGCCCAAGAAACCGCGAAGTGAGACGCCAATAGATTATACAGGTAAGGCAGGACAGCCAAGCATTTAAGTTTGAGAAGGTTACAGTATTAACCTTTGGAGCACTTGTGGATTTTTTTTACATGTGTGTAATAATGTGTTAATTGCATGTGTGACTTTGGGACAGTCCAAATCCCCCCCAGTACTGCATACGCCCCACCAATGAAACGGCCCATTGAGGAAGAGGAGGGAACTGATGACAAAAGCCCCAATAAGAAGAAGAAAAAACTGCAGAAGAAATGTAAGAACTGTGGTTTTTTGTAAATTGTAATGATAGGATAATCTCAGTTATAAGACATTGAATATTGAGCTTTTGATTTTAGCGTCTTGGACAGTACAGTGTGTCCATGTAATATGTAGCCTATTCTTTAGAATAAAAAAGATGCAAGACCAGTGTGAATAGGTCGATATTGATTAAATAGATGGACTTAAAATGAATATTTGCTGTATCTGTAGATAAATTGTATGCATCTGTAGATAAATTGTATGTATTGTCTGGTTATTGAGTTGTGTTATGCCTTTATTTCCTGCTGTACACCAGCTCCAGATGAGAAAGCTGAACCTCCTCAAGCTATGAATGCACTAATGAGGTTGAACCAGCTGAAGCCAGGTCTCCAGTATAAGTTGGTCTCACAGACTGGCCCAGTTCATGTCCCAGTCTTCACCATGGCTGTGGAAGTGGAGGGCAAGTCTTTTGAGGCCTCTGGTCCATCCAAACGCACTGCCAAGCTGCATGTAGCTGTAAAGGTGTGTACAAAATGCAGTATGTAATTGAATATAGTTCCCTTCTGTTTGTTCTATTGATGTTATTTTATGTAAAATGGTCTTTGTAAACTACAATGTGGCATTTGTAGGTCCTCCAGGATATGGGTCTGCCCACAGGAGTGGAACTAAAAACTGCTGAGCCAATAAAGTCAGAGGAAGCGGAAGTAACCGTGGAAGACTTGAAACCAACAATAGCACCCACTGAAGCACCCACTGCCATCACAGGAGCAGTCAATGCAGACTCTGCTGATGCTGCAGAGGTACACAACACTTCCAGTGATGATTGCATGGAATTGTGTCTGTTCTTGTTCAGGAGAATGTTTTTCTTTTGCAGTCATGACATGCACAACTTCTTAACGTTGTCTGTTTCTTCTCAGACTGCTCGTCAGCAGGGACCAATCTTAACTAAACATGGTAAGAACCCTGTGATGGAGCTAAACGAGAAGCGCCGTGGCCTCAAGTATGAGCTCATATCTGAGACTGGCGGCAGCCATGACAAACGCTTTGTCATGGAGGTGGAGATAGACGGTCAGAAGTTCCAGGGGACAGGATCAAATAAGAAGGTGGCCAAGGCTTACGCTGCGCTGGCTGCTTTGGAACGACTCTTCCCTGAGGGATCAGTAGCTGAGGCCGCCAAGAAGAAAAAGGGACCACCTATGGTAAGAGTAGTCCGCCTTAAGCCTAAGATCAGACTGTAAACACTTATGATCATGACCTTGGTGAGGTAGAAACTAGGGTTGCACGATATTGGGGAAAAAACTGACATTGTGATATTTTTTTTTTTTTTTTAACACTGCAATATATAGTGATATTAAAAACTACTGAGGAGGATATAATAGCTGTGTGGTGCCGACTTAAATGGTCAGACAAATTAGTTGTTTCCTCTCATTGTGTCGACAGGTGGAAGGCGCTGTCGACATAGAACATCTGTTTCAATATGGTCCTTCTTGTAGCCGAAATAATTCCAGATAGCTAATGTTGCTTTTCTTTGTGGCACCAAGTTTTCATTTTCGGTGATTTTCTCTTGTTCACTGCTCATTTTTTCAAAGTTGTTACCAGTGACTCCCTCCATGTGCAGGGGGTGTGGTCTGCTTTGGCAAACTGATTAAGAACAATTGTGATTGATGAATTGCTGTGCGCAGTGTGTCAGGTACCCAGGTTGAAATTAGATGAAAACACGTCGAGTTCATTTGTCTCCTACATTTCAGCAACTGCAACGTGACAGTTGCGCACAAGTACATTGCAATGACAATGCTCAAATGATATATTGTGCAACTCTAGTAGAAACATGATATTCAACATGAATGACTGGATTCTTTCTTCTTCAGCACACCCCAGCCTTTGGCATGATGGGAGCATCTGGAGCTGGAGATGGGCCAGCACCAAGGGGCAGAGGGAGAGGAGGACGAGGTCGAGGAAGGGGCCGGGGCTTTAATAATGGAGGAGGCTATGGCCAAGGAGGTAAAATGACACGTAAAGCTGATGTCCTGCTGTAGTCTTCTCAAACACTGACCTTTAGTTACCTTAACCACAGAAGCTGATGGACTGTTATTCTCTAAATCCCTCTAATAATAGGTTTTACACCTATTCTTGTTTAATTCCTTCTTTTTTCCCTTGATAAAGTTACTCTATTACAGTCTTACAACCAACTCTACAAATCCTATATCAGTTCAGTTGGGTCTGTTGAAATACATAATCACACATTTCTAGAATTTAAGATACCCACAGTGTTTTTGCCTGATTGTCACCTGTATGAAAACATCTCAAAAGGTTTAATACCATACTTTTTTTTACTTCATTTTCCACTGTTTGAGATGTGACTGGCACTGTTTTATAATACTTACATCTACTTCATCTCAAGGCACTTTTGCAGTTAGAAAAAATACTATTCCTGGTGCTGGTGGTGTACTCCCCTTTGTTTTTCCCCCTTTTGCTTTTTTGTTTAGGTTGACCATACATATTGACTCGACCTTTATTTGATTACAAGTTTTTATTTGAGGAAATATGGTACTTCTGAAAAATATCAGATTTTACGAATATATGTGACATGTTACTTTCAGTTTTTAAAATCTGTCATCCCACCAGGTGGATTTGGAACATATGGTTATGGGAACAGTGCTACCTCTGGATACAGTGAGTACTCATTTCATCATTTATGAATTACATTGATATGTACTCTTTATAAGGCTGCAGTTAGCCGTTAGCCTGTGGGTCAGTATAAACATTCTGGTACTTCCCTCGTGCTATAGCGACACAAAAAAGGGCTTCATTCTAGAACTCAGCAAATATGAACCATGTTGGGATGTTCCCACTTGAGTGATTTTACATTTCTCTGCTTTAAGCCACAGGATTGATCTGTTTTTTTAGCCTCTCTCCTCTTATGAGAACCCCCCTCTTCCCTCTGGCAGCCTGTTCTGAGGACTGACCTACCTGAGCGTGACAGGAGCAGAGAAATCTAAAAACCAACAAAGTTTTGAAAACAATCTGACCACTGCCACTTTTACGGCAGAAAAAAACCCTCCAAATAAAGAAATCTAATTTTGATATTTTTTTTTCCCTTCTCTGCCCTGTCTCACTCTTTAGGTGACTTTGTTTCAGACTGCTATGGCTACCACGAGTTTGCGACTTAGATCTTCCCCCAGTCTTAGAAAATCTTTAACAATCCACTAAATGGACAAAACGCTCAGTAGTGTTCCAGCAGCATCACGAACACCTTTCACCACCAAGTCCGCACCCCTGGGACTTAAGTGACATCAACTGCTCCACCCTGTCCTGTCGTGCCAATTCCACTTGTCATGTCGTGACACCCTGGGGAGACGGTCTGCCTCTGCATGCATAGAAACCAAAAGTCACCTCCTGTTCTGTCAGCTCGCCATGGATGTACCCAAAACACACGGACCTCCCCAAACTGCAGGGTTCTTTTTTTTTTTTTTTCTTGTACATTTCCTCCCTTTGTTGGATCAGGGGCAGAGTTTTGATTTTGTTTGTTTGGATCATGATGATATAAAATCCTGTGGGAGCTGGACGAACCGCCTTTTTTCTTTTTTTCCTCTGGAGATAGTCAAGACCGTGACAGCCTATCTCTGTCTTCATACTGTTCAATTAGATGACAATACTCACACAAGATCCATTGTTTTTCATGTAATGTCAGAATCATAAAGCTTTTTATATTTTTTTTCTTTGCTCTTATAAATAGCCACATTTGTTAGTTTTAGAATCTGCTTTTCTGTCACAACAGCAACAGTGTTCAGTCTTGACTACACTTAATGCATGATGGTCAGGGTTTAATCGCTGCAGTATCCCATCTGTAACAGAATTAGGCAGCGACGATCTGAGGCTGTTGACTCCATGTTTGCGCGCACAGACTGGCTGATACATGTTTGGGATGGAAGACTTCTAGCTGAGGCTGTTTTTATATGTCTTGTTTTTTTTTTAAATAAACGTGATCACCATACTTCACTGTGTTGCTGCAGGGTCTGATTCCATTTGCATGACAAAATGAGTGAATATATAGTCTTTTTTTTTTTTTTTTTTTTTTTTTTTTTAATGTTTATACTATTTTAAGATTGTGCCATGATGTTTCAATTCCTTAGATTACTACAATAATGGTGGTACAAACGGTGGAACCGGGGCTTCGAGCAGCCCGTCAGGTGGTCCTCCAGCCAACACAGCGCCCGGCTCCACTCAGGGGTCCTATGGTTCATACTACCAGAATGATGGAGTCTACACTGCCACGTCTGCTGCTAAAACCCAAAAAAAGAAACCCCCCATGCACAAAGGAGGAGGGAAAGTGCCCTTTACTGGTCCTCCTGGTGCAAGTGGTGGATCTGCAGGGGTCTACCAGTCCAGCAGTCCCTCAGCGCAGGGTCCGTATAACCAGTACGGCCAAGGCTATGGGCAGGGCAAGAAGAACTTCAACCAGAATCAGGGGGGGTCGGGAGGATATTCATATAGCACCGCCTATCCAAGCCAGGTTACTGGGGGGTCAGGAGGTAACCAAGACTACAACTATGAAGGTGTGTTAAAGGCACAATGTCTAACATTTATAATTGCAGAAATGTTAATATACAGGGTGTTCATTAAGTCTCTACAATTTAACAAATTATTACAAAAGTAAATGAATAGACAGATCTGTGGGAATTAATACAAAATTTGCCTCATTTAATACACTTGTATATTGGCACTATTAGTTGTATGAAGGACATGATGGAACTGGATTTCTTGCCATGTTGGCTGTATCATAGCCTCATCAATGGTGGCAGTGGCATCAGTGATCTTTAGCTTCAGGTCATTGATGTCCCATATCTTTGTTTGATACATAATATATTTAACATGACCCCATAGAAAGAAATTCAGGGCAGTGATATCTGAGTGATTGGTCATCTACTCCACCCTTTGTCCAACGCTGTCCCTGTCTCCATGCCATGCATGAATTGACGGATGTGACAGTGGATGTCTTCCATACTTAATTTTGTAGTTTCACTGAGTCTGCATATCAGATTTTGTTTTACTAAACCATGATACACATTGTGCCTTTTCTTGAGTAGACTTTTTTTAGGGGTTTATTAAACAGAACCTATTTCATCAACAGGGTACTTGAAACACACAAATGCAATGCAATTAAAAACTTTGATAACCACTGAGTACATAAAACAAATTTGATTAACATATCTCATCAGTTGCTTTGTAATAAATGTTTTACACTGTAATGAGACTTTGTGGACACCCTGTACTATTTGCTATGGTTAGCTTTTTTTTGTGGGTGACAGCATTTAGTTGTATCATCACACTTACTGGAGTGTTGAACATATTTAATGTAAATTAAGATCCTCAGTCATCCAGGTGTGTCTAGGTTGATGTACGTTAGGAATGAAATTAACATTAGCTAATGTAATCTTAAATGGTCTAGGTTCTATATGTCGGTAACTGGACTCTGATCGGTCAAGTTGCCTTCATACAGAGTTCATGTCCCTAACCATGGCTGCTACAGTGAATGGGTGAGAGGGGTATTCAGTTGGTTGTAATGTGAAGCTTCACCACTAGTTGTCTCCAAATATCACAAACTGAACTTTTGAAATTTGTAAATATGACTGGGCCCATGTTATTGACTTTTCTTGCATATCGACAGCATCAAATAATTTTTGAAGGGAAACACAAGCATTATAACATACGGTAGACACAGTAGCTCAGTAGAATGACATTAAAATAACACAGTAGCCCGGTAGAAAGATAATTTGTAGGTGTATTTAAATATTGTTCTGACTGATGTGTAACCACAGCTTTTGCATGTCAGGCTCGTGTACACTAATGTAGTGTCAGTAACTTGCAGTTAAACTAATCCAACAGTAATTTTTATGTCACATTAAATTAACTAATGTCATTGTGTTTCATTAGGATGATATATTTTAACTAAGTGATGATATACAATTTGTATTTGTAATTTTTATTTAATTATTAAAAAACTAAATGCAACCCAGTACTGTGCAACTTATCCCAAGAAATTAGTTGCTGGATTTTTCCAAGGTTTGCCAACTTCAGATCAATTATTCATGATTTACAATTAAGTAGTCCCCAGGATGTATTTACTTTTCTTGCCACTGTTGACAAATCTAAATTCAGGCCAGTGCTTGTCATACATCTGCTGTAAAATTGCTGTGAAGTGACCATCTGTTTTCATTGTAGGCTTCAACAACCAGTCCAACTACAACTCCCAGGGAGGAGGAGGTGGTAACCAGGGCTTTGGCAACAACCACTCTCAATATCACAACCCAGCGGGTTATGGCCGGGATGACGGCAGCATGAATTACCAGTACAGATAGACTGTTACCATTCCATTTGTGAATCATTGGCACCAAGCACCCCGCGTCAGTGTCTCAAGTCTTCTCCAAAGAAATCCATTGCCCGTGCTCTCTCTTTTTGCCTTTTCCATGTTTGCTTCTTGTGCTTTTTTGGGTTTAAGTGTAGCATACATCATGGGCACAGAGGGAGTTGTCTGGGCTGTTTGAGTGTCAGAGCTGAGTTGTGACTGAATTTAGTGAAATGTTTTCAGTGGTCTGGTCAGTGCTTGGTCTTGTGTTTTTAGACTTTAAATTTTTTTTTTTTAATTTTATTTTTTACCTCTGCTACCAGTCCTGTTCACTCAATATGAAAGCTCACGCTACAGATGACTCGCTACTAGTTCTGACTCGGTTTCTGTTGTTATCAAGAGTTGTGTGGTGACAGTTTTTTCCCCTCATGTGTTACTAGTAAATTGTGTAGTTTTGAACTGCAAGACTTGCTCTAATTTTTGTAATAATTCAATAGACCTGAAGAGCTTTTTTATTTACATAATAGCTTGTAATTTTGGCTTTTTTTGTAATACCTTGATTGTGATTTAGTTGTTTTAAACAACGCATTTGGAGATTACTGGAAAATAAATGGATGTTACACCCACATTTCTGCTCAGTGTAGCTTCTGATCGGGTAGGATTTGTTTATGTTGATGTAACAAAGTGTGTTTGTATTAATAAATGATTTTTATTTTGAATACAGGTCTTTATCTGACTTTTGACTTTAACTGTTGAAATGAGCACCTTAAAATGGCACACGAGACATGCAAGCCAAAATTACTGATCTCATCACATACATGTATGGATTACATAACTACGTCCATGTCATTTTACCGAAACGATAGGTTTAATTCCCTCCCTGCTTTGTTTTAAGGTGAATAGGAATAACCATACTGACTTGTTTAAAATATCTTAATAATAATGGATGAGATTTATATAGTGCTTTTCTATTAATGCATACTCAAAGTGTGTACAGTGAACCCATTATTCATTCACTTACATTCACATTTGAGTGAAAATGTGTATTTTAACGTTAAACAACTGCAAGCTCTGATATGTACACTTGATATTTAGTAAATGTGAAGTGCTAATTCTGACTCATGGTGTTCTTAAGATCATTAAGACAATCTCATTTAAGACTTTTAAGTCCTTAATTATTCTTAAAATTGATAAACCTTAAATCTGGCACTCAAAGCTCTTTCAAATTCCTTAGATACAATGACTAGTGATTCTACATTTGCTTTTTAAAATCGCCAGATTTGTGCTTTGTGTTGAGAAGTTTACCATAATAGAGATGGGAATGAGTGGAGCCATTAACAATCATTTGTGGATGGAGGGGATCAGGTAAGAGCTTTAACAGCTTGAACATCTCTAGCAGAAATAGTCATTGAAAAATGGAAATGTAACATTAGCTGGATTGAAACATGGTTAAGAGTGGTTCAAGAGAATATCCGAGGCCTGTTGTCCTGTTATTTGTGAATATAAGATCTTGACCAAAGACACCTTGAAAAATGTCTCAAGTAAAATTTTGGCTTCCTCAAACCTGCAAATACTGTTTGAACACTATGATGCAAGAAAAACTGAACCCATGCAATTTTTCCTTTCCAGTTTTTTCACTGAAAGCATCTGAAAACTGAGAAATCTTATGATTATGACTTTTAATCCTGTAATTATGAGACAGTAAATTTCATATGTGATTTCTCATTAAGTTATGAGTGACTCAAGATCATGTATTACGGAGAATTATTTTATGAGAATGGTGACTTTAAGATCTAATATGTAAGACTGGCACATGCATGCGTCAAGATGGTAATGAAGTCTGTGTTGGGAGTTACATGCTTGATGTTGACTAAATCAGTTTCTAAGCTAACAGTAGTAGCTAGTGTTGACCCAAATATAAAATTTACCATAGGATTTTTGAAGGAAAACTGACCCTATTCTGCAAAATAGAAGCCACTGTACAACCTGTAATCATGGCTTTGTTAATAGTTACCGCCAAGAAATTGCTGACTCCCAGTCCCAACACAAAACAGGCTCAAACAAACACATTTTTTACACAATCACAAATACTAAATATGTTTCAAATATATTGACCTTTTAAAAATCTGAAAAATTTATTATTTTCATTACACAACACTCAAAGTATTTCTGTGTGGAATTATTAGGGTTATGTCAATGATTAGCAGCAGCATTTATGTTTGTGCATTATTGCTTTTTGTGCAGTGTCAAAAAGTCACACTCATACTGCTAAACACAAAAAAATGTGCTCTTCATATGGTAGCCACAAAAATTATACATAAATATTGTACTTTCATTGAGCACATTTTTCACTTAGTACATCTAATCTAATTATTGGTATCAAATACAATTTTTAAAAATATATGTATGGTTTAGCTGTAAAAAAAACAAAACAAACAAAAAAAAACATTGGTTTGAATTTTGTTTTAATGGTACATTTTGTTTTAATAATCTAAAATTATTATTATCTAGTATTAGCAACTGAGCTGGAAATACAAGATCAAATTTAAAAATAACAAGTGGTGCCAGGCACAACAAACCCCACCCCTCGCAAACGTTTTACCTGATTTGCCCTATCTCTTATTGCGAACACATTTTTGGCAACCTTGACCTTTGACCTACATTCACCAGAATTTAATGGGATCTATTCTGGACCACCTCACACATTTCCTGAAAATTTCATGGAAATCGGTCCAGTAGTTTTTGTGTAAAGTTGTTGACAAACAAAAAAAAAACAACCAAAAACAAGTGGTGCCAGGCACAACAAACCCCACCCCTCGCAAACATTTTAGCTCTTAATGGACATCTCCCTCTCAAAATGTGAGACTATGGGTTTGATCTTTCAAGGTTGCTCAAGGTCAAAGGTCATGATGCCATTTTGGAGCCTAGATGTAGTTTCCTATCTGTTAAAAATAGTAACTGAGTACTTATCACCACTCTTTTTGGAGTTACGACCATTTAAAATCATGTGATCTTGATTTTGACTTTTCAAGGGCACTCAAAGTCGAAGGTCATGACGCCATTTTGAAGGCCATGCCAGGTTTCCTATCTGTCAGTAATAGTAACTAAGTCTCTATTTCCACTCATTTTTCCGTTATAGTCCATTTTAGTTTTGTAGGTATTGACCGAGTGACCCCCGACCTCTTCGGTCAACAATAGGTCAAAATCTACACATACAAGATGCAGAATTGAAAGACAAGCATTTTGGTGCTCATTGGAAGTCTCCAAGATGAATAGTTCAAAAATTATATCCAAAATTAGATTTTGACCTTTACTGTGACCTTTGACTTAGAGTCTTCAAATTTGGCCTTCATGGTTCTGATGTCAATGCACATCTACAGTAATAGCAAAAAGAAGCTATATGCAAAATTGACTATACAGGAATGAAAAGGAAATTCCTGATTTGCGCTATCTCTTATCATTGCGAAAACTAATTTTTGGTGACCTTGACCTTTGACCTACACTCACCAAAATTTAATGGGATCTATTGTGGCTCACCTCGTACCTTTCCTGAAAATTTCATGGAAACTGGTCCGGTAGTTTTTGCTTAAAGTTGCTGACAAATAAACAAACAGACAAACAAACAAACAAACAAAAAACCGAAACCGAACCATCCTCGCCTCCCCTTCGTAGTGGAGGGTAAAAAAAAAAAAAAAAAAAAAAAAAAAAAAGTGTGTAAAACGCGCACACCAGACCTTAAGACTTAAAATGTTCGCTGTCCTTTACAGCATTTACGGTAAAGGTTTTCTTACATCTGTTACTCCGGAGTTTACGGCCTTCGTTGAAGTGACGTTACATCCGGTCTCTCTCAAGCCTCGTACGGCTCTTACATGGCGGACACCGGTGTGGTGGAGACGCTCTTACGGCTCGTGGAAAAAGCAGATGATGGTGTGGACAGCGCACAGGTGGCGTCCGGGCTCGGGGTGGATCACCAGGTCGTCGTGGGAGCCGTGAAGAGTCTGCAGGCTCTTGGTGATGTGAGTTTATGGACCACGAGTGTCACGGTCTCGCGTGTCAGTGTTAACAGCGTTCATTGACTGATGCAATCTAGACGTAGGGTTAAAGAGTGGACGCGTTTCACCCACAGGTGTTTTGACGGATACTCAGAGGCGTGTTAGATGCGGTGGTGCTAGAAGTATTAAAAGAAAGAGTAAACTGAAAGAGGAATGTCGTGTAAATATGCTACTACACTATTAGTAAAGGTCCTGCAGTCAAATGTACGTATGTCAAAGAAATACACCATTTTTAGCAGGAGGATAACCAGAGCAGCTAAATATGAGCCAGAGTGGTTTTATATGGGACAGGCTGAGAGGTAGACCTGCATTACATGTTAATATAATGTCTTTCTCAGTCACAAAAAGCGTAGACCTTCCTCATCTCAGACTGTATTTTATTTCAAGCAACTTTCCCACATCAATAGAGAAAAAAAAGAAAATGTAACTGTTCTTAAGGTCTTATGCGATTTAGTTGTTTAATGTGGTTTAATTTGCATCCAACACTTTGTATGTGCATTTTCAATATCCACTAGAAACCCAGTGCTTATTAAAGAAAATCTTGAAATGTCAGAAATAGTTTTTTTGTTTTCTTTTTAAGCACTTGACTGTCTCAGTTGGGAGTTTGATGTGATTTTTATACTTGTGGAAGTTTGGAAATCCTTCTTATACTGACCTTATGTCACAATAAATTCATTTTATATCACATTAATATATCACTAGGTTTGCCTTTATTCTGAAAAAGACAAAAGTCCTAATAAATGTTCAGACACCTTGAAAAGGTGAGATTTTCTATTTTTCTTCATAAACCTGTCCTGTCCTCCATCATGATGTTTGAAAATTGGTCAACCAGGGTTATGTAGTAATTATAAGCACGGATAAAAACACATGAATGAGACATATTCTGAATACATGGTCAAAAATCCTACTAAAACTTGTTAACACCTGCAGATCACAAATGTCTGAGTTAGGAAGTTCTTCATTCAGCTGATTCATTCCTGATTCAGGAAATTCAAACAGTACATGCTGTTGGATTCAGAATATTATGCTCAATGTGTTGTATTTCAGAAGTGGTTCTGTTGCCCTCGCTGAAATGTTCATCTTAGAAGTAACTGGGTTATGGGGAGTAAATGAACTTTGTACACTGTGAAACTGTAATTGTTCTGTAAATTCATTTGATAAATGGTTCAAAACAGCACACTGTACTTCATCACACTGGATCATTTTATTTATTTTATGTGTAACTTCCACATAACCAATTCATGTTCAGAATTATATTCCGAGTCACATTCACTCTTATCTGTGTTTGTTTACTTTACCTCCATATCAATTTTCTGTCTGTGTGGAAGATCACTAATGCCGCGTTTCCACTACATGGTACCGGCTCGACTCGACTCGACTCGGCTTGGCCTTTTTTGCATTTCCATTATGAAAAAGGACCTGGAATCAGGTACCCGGTACTAGTTTTTTGGTATCACCTCCCCCGAGGTTCCAAGCGATACTAAAACGTGATGTATAAACCCTGCAGACCTCTGATTGGTCAGACAGTTGTCTCTGTGACCCGTCGTTTTACAAAATACAGATGCGGAAGTTGACAGTAAATATAGCAGTACGTTAATCCACATGATGACAGCCCAAAACTACACCATGGTTGATCGAGCAGATTCAGTCCTTGGTGGCCGATGTAAAAATTCAGACAAGACAACACGCAGCGAGCGAGTTTATCAACAATTCCCTGAGCAGACGATACGGAAGTAATGCACCGCTATAACAAACAGGTACTGTAAAGACAGTACTATCCCGTAATGGAAACGGAGTCGAGTCAAGTTGAGCTGAGTCGAGCTGGTTCCACGTAGTGGAAACGCAGCAAAAGTGACACAATGATGTAAAACAATGTCCATTTTTTTAGTGTTCATACAGTGGCTTGCAAAAGTATTCATACCCTTTGAACTTGACCACAAACATAAATATATATTTTTTTTAATTTTATGTGAAAGACCAGCATGAAGTGGCATACAATTGTAAAGTAGAAAGAAAATGATGCATGATTTGATCTTTTTTTTTTTTTTTTTTTTGAGAAACTGAAAAGTGCAGTGTGCAAAAGTATTCAGCCCCCCTGAGTCAATACTTTTTGGAACCACCTTTTGCTGTAATTACAGCTTCAAGTCTTTTGGGGTCTGCACATCTAGAGGCTGAAATTTTTGCCCATTCTTCTTTGCAAAACAGCTCAAGCTCAGCCTGATTAGATGGAGAGCATTTATGAACAGCTGTTTTCAGATCTTGCCACAGATTCTTGATTGGATTTAGGTTTGGACTTTGATTGGGCCATTCTAGAACATTTCTGATCAGTGCTCTTCTTGTTCGGCCTTTAGGTGGACGGCCGTGTCTTGGTAGGTTTGCAGTTGTGCCATACTCTTTCCATTTCTGGATGATGGATTGAACAG